>APFE031277952.1:45680-62445 GCA_000404065.3 Pinus taeda | reverse complement strand
ATCTAACAAAATAATATAATTACGAATTGTTTCATTATCAAATATTGTTTAACAATGATATTTAATGTTAGAATCTCATAAATCAAATCAACAATATTTTATATTATATGTATATTACTAGACTATTTGACCGTTCATTAAGCCGTAAATACTTTTACTTCTTACCAGTCATATCGGCTTGCCCCACGAGCCTTTAACATAAAAGAATGGTGTCTTATTACTCTAATTTAGTAACATGTCATCTTTATTTGTATTTATCACGTAAGCAAGTATTACATATTAATTAAACATTTCACAGTACAAACTACATGTCACGTAATTATAAAAATCACGTGTTTGCATATTACTTTTTAAGGATAGAAATCATAATTTATTAGAGTGATTTAGGATTAAATTTATTGACTGTTTTTATATTTTAAAAGTATAATTTTGTATTAATTAATTATTATATATTAATTATATTATGTGAAGGTTAATTTTAAAAATTATACGTTTATTTTTGGTCGTTAATTGACTCCTTAAGATTTAATGTGAATTTTTAAAATGTATTTTAAAAGCATAATTTTCTATTTCTTAATAAGTATTTCTAATACATATGTTTAAAGTAACTATTTAAATATCATGTTAACTAATTACTATAAAATAAATAAATATTTAATGTTAAATAAAAGAAAAATAAATAATTCATTTAATTTTAATATACAATTAATATATGACATTTAAAAGATAAAAATAATAATTCAAAAAATTATTATCAATCCGCAAATTAATATGTATTAGAATATATTAATAAAAAAGGTAATATAGATTATGTAGTTTATAAATAAAAGATTTCAATTTTAATAATGTATATATTATAGATGGTTAAAATGTATATGTTGTCTAAAATAATTGAAAAAATGTACATTCTTATAGTTATAACATTTTACATAGTCTTACTATTCCATATTTTGGCTCTTTTCTAGATATATTTTTTAATTAATTTTATTTTCATTAAAAATTTGTTGGAATTGCAAGTTTAAGATGTGTATTTATACAATCCAAGTGTCCAAAGAAGTTTTCAAAACATGGATAGGGATGAAATCTCCCCAAGTGCAATTTTTTTTCTTCAAGTTTTACATCTTAAAAGAGATTTGTATGTCAAGCAATTTAATCCCTCTAGATAATTACTAAATTCATAGTTAAAATGAATGTACACTTATTATGATTCAAAAATATATTACTTATCATTATAATTTAAAAATATATCTAGCAACTTGTAAGATAAATATATTAAATTTTTCTAATTTAATAAAAGCTAGTAGAACCACATTAAAAATATAATTGTGGTTGATATAGTGGAAGACTCCATAAATATAACAAAAAAAACTATTTCAAAATGAAGAATGTCTTCTCAGTGCACACATTTCTTTGATTAACCATGTCTAAAAAGTTTATGGTTCAACTTTAACGTGAAAAAACAAAAAAGAATTACACATCTTATAGTAAAATGGAACATTTTTCTAAATAAAATTTGCTTATATAAATGAATGTTATAAATAATAATGAGGAACTTATTAGAATTGGAATAATCTAAATTTTTAAATTTATTAAAAGTAATGGACCATTTTGTTAAATAAAATTTGCCTATATATAAATGAATGTTATAAATAATAATGATGAACTTACCATGGAGGAGCTTATTGCAATTCAAATAGTCGTAAATCCCTAGGAAATTGGTGGGTGGGAAGTCACCTGGCACAAATATTATTTTTTAAATTTATTAGAAGTCAATACAACTTAACCAACTTTATAACACACTACAATCTGTGATAAGCATTCAGACTAAGCATATGCTTGACATATTCTCTTGAGAATCAATCTAGCCTGTCAATGAAAAAAAATCAACATATCCTTATCCACCTTAAATTGAAATAACAAACTTTAACAACTACATCAAATTATTCAAAACCTAAAACATATGAGTAAAACTTGAAACACAAGTAACCTTTAACCTTGTCACACCAAGCACGTTAGAACACGTTAAAATATACGTTTTATACTTATCAATTTAGGAAAAAATATTTTTGACCTAATTGTGACCTCATGAAATACCTTGGTTTGGTTGGTTGTCTTGCGATGACAATGGTTGCGTGGAAATTTATAGTTACAGTAAATGGATAAATGGATGAAGCTGATAGAAAAGAAGGATTTGGCATAGAATTTTATGAAAAGAAGATATATCTGAAAATATTCGCATGAGAACCTCGCTATGTGATAATGAGTGAATTGGATTACTCACTTCTTGATTGATAAATTTGGTTTATCAGAAGATATGAGTATCTAGTACACGATAAAAAGAAATAGAGTTGATCTGTTCTTCAGGAAAATATGGAAAATATGCTTGATTTGCTTTGCCCTGGTTACCTCATCGAATAAAATGGTGTTACCTCATCAAATACCTTGCTTGGTCTGTTTGGTCATTCGACGACGTTGGTTCTGTCTGGTGAGTGTGAATACTACCATGCACAGAGCAAGGTGCGGAGACCGTGGAGCCAACAATCTCTCTTCTAATGGGAGATTGATCCATGTGTTTCGAACTAGAGATTTTTGGTTCTGATACCATTTGTTAGAGTCACGATTGCCGTTATACCAAAATGGAAAGTATTAGTAAATAAACACATTGCTATATTTAAGCATATGCCAAGAAACACATGGGGAGGATTAACCTTCTACACCGCCATTAACAAAAAGCAGACACAAAAAAACATCCTCTTCTCAACTGAAAGATTCTCCGTGATGTCAAATGCCAATAATGCTTCAGAATCAAATACTCTTAAATGGATGAAGATGATAGAAAGGGAGGATTCGTCACATAATTTCATAAAAGTATGATATAACTGAAAATATTCGCATGAGAACCTCGCTCTGTGATGATGTGTGAGTTGGATTATTCACTTATCCATTGGTGAATTTGGTTTATCAGAAGATCTTTGTATGAATCACAGCTTCCTACCCGATAAGAAAAATAGACCATGTGGTTGTTGGCCTAGTCATAAAAAAATATGCCTGATTTGCTTTCCCGGAGTGATTCTCCCCTTTCTGTCAATTCAACCAAAAAAATTGTAAGGAATGGTATCCATTAAAATTTTTAATGGATGCTAATATTGTGCACCAGTCACCTGATATCTTATGTAAATATGCCTTTTTGGGTTTTGCTGCCTTTATTCTTCGAATTGCTTTTTGCAACACAAATGGAAGCTTATAGTATCTCAGGAAATTAATTGACCTGTAAGGGCACCTTGAATTTTGGCCTGTTTGTGTTTTTATGGTTGAGCCTCCGTAGCAACTTTGGTTGTAATAATAACACGAATAACAGTGACATTTTCTATGCAAGCATTTTCAAGGCTGTGGCAAACTATTTAGAAAATGAAATTGCCAAAGATAGAAGAAGCTGATCAGAAAGAATAATAATATCAATAATTATAGGAAACTTTGAATTCACAGAGAATCTAATTCTTCAAATCGACAAAGAATAGAATCTAATTCTTCAGATGGACAAAGAATAGAATATGAGTTGCAGATGTAAAATTTCCTATAAAATGGCTTTTGTTCTTCGATCACCTACAAACAACATTGAGCGTACTTCAAAGTTCAGAGTAGTGGAGGCTAATTGGGGTCTCTTTTCTGTGATTAGCTCTTGGGATTGTGTGATTTCGTTAAGCATGGAGGGGCAGAGACAGTACTACAAAGGTGGTTATCGTGGTGAGAAAAAAATGATGAGGAATAGATGTGATTTGGATTATGAACAGTCCACAGATCTTGCAGTAGTCGATGTCATGGATAAGCTGAGAAAGTCTCAGTTAGCTAATGGCGGATACAGCTGCCAGCAAGGAAATAGCGGTAATGTCTACGAAAGTGTGGAGATTTATTGGAAGAGAACTCAGCAAATGCCTGGGCATGATCAAAATGCATGCAGCAAGTACCAGCAAAACAACGTGAAGCTGGAGTACGATGAGGAGAAGGAAATGTTGTTCGTGAGCAGAATGATGTCGCACGAGAAGCTGAGGTATGAGAAGTGGATAAATGAGCTTCCAAACAAAAAGGAATTCATGGTGAATATATTGCAGGAGATGAAGAAACGAGGAGTTCAAAATATTTATGATGAAGAAACCTTCATTCGAATAGTGTTTGAAAAGAAGGCTGAAATTGTCGGTAAAAGTAGCAGTCATGGATCCAATCAGAGTCTAGTCATTTCCAAGGATAAGGTCAGCTGCAGCAGCCAGCAGAGCAGTACTGCGCATGTTTCTGAGTATGGTGCTGCGGTCTCCAATGGAGTTAGTAACAGTGTGGATCGACTGAGCGATACAGAGTTGAGTTTCGTAAAGGATATGATGTCTTGTGAGGAGATTAAAGAGTTTTCGATTAATGAAGAGTCTATGTTCGAAATTATACGCGAGATGAAAAAGCAGGGAATAAAAAACCTCTGCAACAAGGAATCCTTCGTCAGATTTGTTTCTGAAAAGATGTCCAAGACGGAGGGGTTCAGCAACGACAACAGTTATTCCATCACCAAAGTTAGCAATGGCTATGGCGGCTTCGATGGATATAACGATCAGGTGGAGGCCTGTGCTGAATTCAGCAGTAGTGAGGTGAGTTTCGTGAAGAGATTGATGGTCTCTGAGAAGATAAATTGGACAAGAGAGCTGAGTTCCTATAAGGATAGAGAAGCCTTCCTGTACAGTATCCTCCGCCAGATGAAAAGGGAGGGAATCAAGAACGTGTGCAATGAAGAATGTTTTATCAAGAGAATTCATCAGGAGATCAAAAGAATTTATCATCAGGAGAAGCATAAACAGATGCAGAGAAATAATGGTGGTGGGTACCAGATCATCCGTGAGGAAATCATTACCAAATATGATGACAATGATTATCAGAGGGCGAGTGGATATCGTGGCTATGGCGGCGCTGGCAAGATGATTCATGCTGATGATGGTGGCTGCTACGAGGATGATGTCCAGGGACAGGCCATGCAGCAGAAGAAGGTTGTGATGGGTCAGCACAAATATCAGCAATATGGAGGAGGTAGAGGCTATGGCTATGGAAGGTATGGCCAGTAATACATATACTGACTGGAATCTCCTTGTGCATAAATAAATAAAGAATCCATTGTCTGTTATCTATAGATAGGGTAAGTTCAATCGCGGTGTGCTTACTGTTTACTAGATAAAGTCTAGTGTGTGTTTGGATTGGAGGTGAGGCAAAGGCATGAGTGTGTGTTCTGAGCCAGAAGTATTTTCAGCCAACATGTGTACTTTTTTCATGTGAGCATCATAATAAATAAAATCTGCATTGTGAAAACGGATGAAATAATGCATATCGAAGATTTTACATTCAATAAAATGGTAGCAGAAGGAGAGTAGATTGCAACTTTTGCATGAGCGAAACCCTCGATTCCTTTCTTGTGTCTTTGTGTGAAACGGTTCGCAATTTTAAAATTGTGGGTTTATTAGATAGCTAATGTGAACCCCTAATTATGATTTGTTTTCTCTGCTTACATGGATGTAAATAATTTTTTGTTCCAATAGCAGAGAGACTCATTAATTTGGAGTTAATATATGTAAAACATCGAGAATCTCATTTTTATTATGTTGGTTAAATTAATGGTTGATATTAGAGATTTGATAAGAATATTTAAGTGTCACAATAGATACCAAAATAAAATATTTGGATGTTAATATAAAACAAAATAGTTTTATATCAATTTTAAAGAGAAATAAGCACTAAATAGATATCAATGTAAAATAAAATAATTTCATATCAACTTTAAAGAGAAATAAACACTAAATAAAATGTTTAAATGACAATATAAAATAAAATAATTTTATATTGATTTAAAGGGAAATAAAATAATTAAAAGTCAAAATATTTTCACTTTTAAATATGAATAAAATGTATAATTCTTATATTTTTTAAAAATATTTCAATACATAATTTAAACAAATTATTTAAATATCTATATTAATGAAATTATTTCAAAATCAACTTCATATATACCTGTGTATGGAGAAAGAAAAATAAAGTTTAATGATAATAATAGTTAATAATAAATAAAAATTATTTTTAAAAATAAGTAATTCAAACTACAAAAATCAAATTACTTCTTTATAAGAATATTGACAAATGCGTAACTGATTGAATTCTTTACAACAATAATGAGAAGTGTATAATTCATTCAATTCTTTATATAAATTTAATATTGAGACCTCCATTAAATAATAATAATATAATAATAATCATAATGATAAATTCATTGTGAATTATAAATAAAATATTTCAATAAACTTATTAATTAAAATATTTTAATAAACTTGTTAATTAAAATATTTCAATGTCAACTACATACCTATTAGATATGGTACAATAAAATCTATGTATATATTATATAAACAAATGGGAAAAATAAATTTTATGATAAAAACATTTAAAATAGTTTTAATATTTTGCATTTTGTCTTTTTTCATGTATATGTTTTTTTGTTAGTTTTGTTTAAAATCCAACACAAATTTGTTAGAATTGCAAGTTTAAGTTGTGCAGTCTACACAATCCTAATGCTCAAAAAAATTTAAATCCATTTATGCATTCAAAAATCCAATTTAAATAATGAAAATCATATATATATATATATATATGTGGTGTGTGTGTGTGTGTGTGTGTGTGTGTGTGTGTGTGTGTGTTCATTTTTTTTCAAATTTTGTATTCCTAAAAAATTTGCAAAACATTTGATCATTCTTAAACTTTCTAAATTCAAACTTAAGATAGCTCTATATTAATCTAAGTCAATATAAAATTAAAATAACTTCAATATTATCTTATTCTCTAATTAATAATTATCCAAGTCTATTCTTAATCAACTAATATGTATTGCTGGCCCCTTGGAAAAATTAACATACTAGAATTCAAAGAAAAATATTTGGTTTTAAATGGAGATCAATAATGAGTTCATACTTAGATCTTTGAGTTCATAATAATTAAAATACATAATTGAAAATATTGATACTGCTTTTTTCCCCTTGGAAAAATCGTAATTTTCATTAATATTAAGAAAAATTACATGTTGTAGACGCTATATGCATATGCATAATTTTATAGGCTGTATGCTTGTCCAAAAAAAAAGAGCATATATGTTCTACACAGAGGGAGACAATTCCTTAGAAAAGTGTTGTTTAAGACTCAAAATTTTAATTAGTATATGTGGAGAGTATTTCCTATATCATGTACTATTTAAGTAAAGCAAAATAAATATAGACAAAAAACCAGGTCACATATCAGATGTTAAGAAGCTCGTGTTGAGCCTGTGCTGCATGGTCCATGTAGGGGCAGTGGTAATACCAGTAGTGCTCCCCTTCTCTCTATTCCTGGGTCATCCAGATGTTGCGTAGACGGAGCGCTACCTCTTTGGAAAGTTTGTCAGTGAGTGTGTTTCGTTCCCTGTAGAGATGATGACATGCAAAAATATAAAAAAAAGTTATGTATCTATGTACCTCATCCAATATGTGTCGCAATGTGTAAGCATGACATGTTGTAGATTTGTTTATCCAATTGCAGACAATTTTTGAGTCACCAAGTATTTGTAGATTCCGACAGTTTTTTTCAATTGCAAATTGTATGAGATTTTTTGCTATGATGAGTTCTGCAAAGTTGCTTGTGTCACCTCAAAGTCCCATTTGCTTTTGATAGTGATGGGAATTTGTTATATATAGAACTGCGCCTACCCCCCTGCCCCCACATCCTACCTCTTGTGCTGACCCATCAAAATAAGCACAAGGTTGGGAGTGATCAATGGTATCAGGGATGATATTTCGGGGATGAGTGTTATCATCTTCATTAGGTATATTTCTGTAGTCGGCAAGGATTCGGGAGATGATGGAGGGCCAATGGGGGGCGGAATCCAGAAAGATCATATGGTTCCTACCTATCCAAATTTCCTAGCTTATGCGGAGGGGGAGGTTCCTTGCTTTCTGTGGGGATGTTGATGTCCACCAATTAGCCCAAACCTCCCTGATGGTTTGACCCATCCATAAGTTGGCTGAAGGGATGTGTGAGAGAATAGAATTCCAAAGGATAGTGGTGATGGGGTAGGAGAGAAATAGGTGATCCACATTTTCTGAGCTATCTTTACATAGGCAGCACCAATAGCGACCACATTGTCCCCTTTTGATCAGGTTATCACCGGTCAGGGCTTTGTTTGACAATACAAATACTTCATTTTATATTGATAATAATTTTGAGAATGGAAAATTTGTTCTAAGTAGAGAAAGCTTTGATTTAATTATCATTATGCATAGAAAGGTATATAAATTACAAATCTATACCCATAAAATTAATGAGAGAATAAGGAGGCACAATGGGAAGCACAATGTGATATCATAATATAAAATGTTTTGAATATACTAGGCATTTGTTGTAATTGTGTAATAAAAATACTAAGTTTATCGTCATAAAAAGGATGCATTGCATTTGGCATACCTGTCCAATAAGTGATGCTCCTTAGTTTCTTAAGTATATTAAAATAACCATTAAATGTGCACTTGTTAAGGAGCTTTTTATCTCTTTAATGAATAGCTCCATTTGTTTACCCAGAACAACTTTAAAATGTCTCTGGTATAAAAAATAAAAAGCTATGAAATTTATAAATTTGTGGTGGTTTCTACTAGAGTGTCTATTGTAGTTGGGATTGCTAATGGGTATGAAACTGGGTTTGCTCGAGTAAGCACAAGAACAAGGACAAAATACTATGAAAAAATCCAAGAGGTGTTTTTGGGAATTGATTTCAACTGAATCAAGTTTTTATAGCTATGATTAGCTCTTTTTCCATTCTTTTAATAAGTGCTACAAATTTATGTTGCTGCTGTGTGCACGCATTCCCTTTGGTTACTATGGAAGGTAGTATCATCTCCTAATACAATGTTTGAAGTGGGTGTTATGGTATTCATTATTTTGTTTTCCTACAATGTTGTAGACAATTAGATGGATTTCAGTAAATAATTGATTTATGAATGTAACGTACATGAATTACTCCAACTTCTCACCCCGATCGGGGGGATAGCACAAGATTTGAACCCAAGTCTTTCGGTTCGGTGAGTCTTCATTTCCACAACCATTGCCAATTGAGCTACTCGAAGCGGACCTCGAGCAACAATTTTAATTTACATAATAAAATAAATATTTATACAACAATTGTTACCATAAAATATGTTATAGTTTAAGAAAACTTAATAGACAAACAAGTAAAATCTTGTTCAAACTTCAAGGCATCTTAACATGTGGACTTTTTCATTGAAACCGTGAGTGCACATATTAACTTAAATCCTACTTGCATCGACCACTTCTTCAATTCACATATTCCAATAATTAATGACATAATATAATCTGAACTAAATGAAGAAAATAGACAAATTAACACAAGTATCAAGAATATTATGTAACCTTTTCCTGTTGCCATGCATAAAACCTATGGATATGTGTGCAATTATGAAAATAGTGTCGTGGGCTCACTGGAGCATATATCAATGTACAAAGCTAGTGCTAAATGTATTTGTCATCATACACATCATTTTCCACTAAACAATTGCAAAAAATTATGTACCTTGAAGGTTATATCAATGGCTTCTTTTGTCTGACCTCTCACAAATTTTCCACTAAGCACATTCTTCTTTGAGTTACAGTCACAACAACTGTATTATCTTCGTTGTACAATGGTTGATCCCTAGAAAAGGGGTCTACGATAGCCAATGTCTGGTGAGAAAGGAAGGAATGGATGTTGTGATACAAACTGCTACAATTTGGGTCTCCGTGGCATAATTTATTCTCAAAAGGCAAAGAAAAATGAGTGGAAAAATAAAAAAACTAGAAATTAAAGGTGCAATGGGATTCCTTGTATATGATAGATGGAAGAGGGACATACTAGTTCTCAGATATTGATGCTATCTACATCTCTATAACAGTAAATTGTTTAGATACAAATATTTTAGCGCAAGCAAGATGGAGTTTCATCTGTGTATCCTACCACTAGATATGAGGCCTTGTTGTAGTAAGATTTGCCCAAAATCTCCCTCAAAAATAGGTAATCATCAACATGTTGTCTCATTTAATAGGTAAGGGTTTTTCCATTTGAAGAAACTTAGAAAAAGGAACAAGGAAGAGAAATGGGATGAGTAGTGTTTTAATCATATTAATTCGAGACACCATTGCCCCCAATATATTATCCTTAGAGGTTTGTCATTAATTAAAAGGTTTCTCTATTGGTTTTCTTAGTTTAGCTGAAATGGACCAGCTAACCTAAGCCATAGCTAGTCATAATGCTAGGTTTAAATCAAAATCCAATTCTAACCCTATCATATAGAAACTTTAAGAATAAATTTTCTTGACAATTCATGTGTATGTTATGATTAACAAACAATTTTCAAGAATGTGAAAGCAACATAAATCCCTTAGAACAAGACCAATTTGTAAGAATGCAAAGGTTGCATAAATTCCTCAAAATAAGACCACTAATGCCTATCCTAACTTCTACTTCCACACCATCCCAAAGGTCTAGAGAGCATCAATAAGTGTAGATTCTATATGCAGTAATTCCTATATTTTGAAAATAATTTTTGATGAAGTTTACAATATTTTGAATGTTTTCTTACAAAACTTACATGTCACTATCATTTGTTTATGTTTGACATAGATATTTGTCATTGTCATTGATGTTTGAAACAAATTTGTAAGGTTTGGGCTTTCATAAGTGAACTATGATATGAAAAGATGTGATGATAATATGTAGAGAGGTGATGACCCAGATGAAAATAAAAGGTATGAAGAGTGGTGTGGAAGCTCCAAGTCAACGGAAACCCCTAATGTAGAATGTGAAGCTCTAATATGAACTAGAGGAAATAACCCACTCTGGTGTATAGAGGCACCATGAGGCAACTCCTGACAAGTAGAAGGCAAGGAATCTAAAACGGAGAAGGGATCAACATTTGGAGCAAGTCAAATATTGATAAATCAATGACTTCCTCTACACCTGTAAAGGGTCACCTATTGCACAGGGTTGGAGTAGTACCCTGATATTATTATGGATAGTAGATTCATAGGCAAACTTGCCAACAACCACATGTCGACAATCACAGATAGCCACAAGGGGAAATGGAAACAATATGTAGCCATTATCATAATTGTTATAAATTAATGCACGAAGTAATGAAATACAAAAAATATTGCAGAAACACATATAAAGAAATTCATAGAACAAGAGAGACACATATATACATGGTTCACCCAATTTGGGTTATGTCCACGAAGAAATAATCAATCCTTCCTTTTATAAAATCTAGAAAAATGAAGAGATAAAACCTATAATAAATCCACTGTAACTTCCTCTTCTTTCTCATAGAGTCTATTATCTCTTTCTCACTTAGAATCATAACATACAACAACAATACAGTTTTCTCATATAAACCGAGGGCTTCCTTTTAGGGGAAAAAACCTAAATTAACATAACTTATAGAGTCAGATCATTTGCCTAATGAACGGTCCATATTGACTGCAAAATTACAATATTTTACAAAGAAAATTTTTATTTATTTTTACCTTCAAGGGTGCTGCCCCAGAACCCCTACCAAGGGGGGGATCCAAACATGAAATCAACCCCCCTGGACCCCCCAAGCAATAATAGTGGGGGGGAACCCCCCCCGCCCCCCCCACACTCCCTCGTCAGGGATTGTGATCCAAATGTGGCTGAAGCAAGACCTGTGAATTAGGAAGATAATCAAGGTCCACATCCAACAATAATGTTGTAAAGCATAAAACTTATTCATCCAAAATATTTCTCATGTAATATGCTATGAAGTAGTTCTAGCCATAAGGCTAACATTAATCAACCTCACAGAGACATATATATGCTAAAATATTTGCATAAAAGTGTTTGGAAATATTGAAGAGATAGAAAACATTTGATATAATTGTGGAGATGGAAGAAATATAAATGTTTGGAAATATTGAAGAGATAAAAAATTGGATATAAGTGTAGATATATTGAAAAATGTGTCGCAAAGAGAGTGAAGCATGCAATAAGAGATCAAATTGTTGGCATTGACGTCAACTAGGTCAAGGTGTTTTTCATTATATGTCTTATGTCAACCTAATGTTGTTGGTAGTCCTTCTCATGATGAGTGTTGGGTTGTAGTAGTGATCACCTTGTTGGTCTTGTTAGTTGGCATTGATGTAAAATTGGTTGTGGCATGAACTGGTGCAGGTTTTGGAGGCTGAGTAGAGATGGTTGCAGGATATGTTATGATGGAGTTTTATATGTTGATGATGCTTCTACAGGTGTTGGAAGCATTGGAGTTGCTACTACTTGTGTTGGAGGTTCCTCTACAGGTGTTGAAGGTAGTGGGATGAGATGATGCTACTGCTGCAGGTGTTGGAGATGCTTCTACAGGTGCTAGAGATGTTGCTACAGGTGTTGGAAGTGTTTGGATGTGTTGTTATTGTTGCTTGAGGAGCTAGAGATGTTGGCCTCATTGGTAGACTACGGTCTGCATGTCACTAAATTGTTGCAGAGGTTATTTTCATATGACATCAATTGTAGACTTATGACAGAGCTTTGGAGGTGTGTTTTGGAATTGATGAAGGTGTCCTTGAAGTTTGGGGGAGCTCTAGGCCGTTTTGATTGAGTTTTATGCATCCTCCACCCCAACCACACGGAGATAGGCTCATGCATGCAGTTGGAAGTCACCAACCGCTAGGAGACATTGTTTTGAGTGTGGTTCCAACAAAAAATTCACAATTTTATAGGTGCAGTTATGGCCTAAATGTTATAGCTCTGATACCACTTGTTATAAATCTGATCCAAAAATATAAGATAATATAAATAAACCCAAGAAATAATATGAATGATTCTTTATTGATCAAATCCTTAAGGTAGGGCAACACCATACATTCACTCCTTAAGGAAGGAGAACACTCCACAAGCCATATGCTTGTACATACAATAATCCTTCACACTATTCCTTGACATCCTCCATGTGCAGTCTCTAGCCTCTATATAGGCCTCATACATGCAATACCATGGATCATTACCATGGTTTCCTCATACCATCCACTAATACCATGGGCCTATTAAATTATTACTAACTACTTGTGGTCCCTTACATGATATGGGTTAACCACCTTATTTATTACTATGGCCCATCCCATTATTACATTATTACCTTGGGTACCTCCCTTTGTACCCCATATTAGCCCCCCTAGGTATATAACATTCCACCCCCCTTAGCATATTTTGTCCCTGAAACATGGGAATAACACAAATAATAAGATCTACTCAAAAGAGTAGTCCACTGGTACCATGCTCTTGCATCTAGCCATCGAAGAGAAAGGTGAACCCTCGATCTCGCTGGTGCCTCGCTCGCTTGAGATGGAAGTTGACCGTGGTAGCTCTTCTGTGTTGATGTGTAGTAGGTGGGCCTTCACTCCTCTCTATATGTCCCGCGGGGGTTGTTGTCCTTGTGGCTAATTTGTTTCCATCTTGTTGGTTGTTTTCTTACTGGGTGGTGTGGGTGGTGATATGCTGACGGTGTATCTTTCTTTAATTCACCACCTAATTGAGCCTCACTGTTATGTTGTGGTGCCTGCTGAGGTGTCTTATCTTCTAATAGTAATTCAACCACTGAGCCCTCCTCAGATGTATCAGCACCTGTAACCTTTTCTACTTCAGCCTTTGTTTGTGTTTGATTGTCGATCATCACTGGCTCATCATCTAATATGTTAGACCCTAGAACATCTTCTGCTTCAGCCTCCTTGGACTCTACCTGTTTATTAATGGAAATATCCTGTAATGTAATTTTCTTTCTTTTTTATACAGAGCTTCAGGATTTTCTTCTGTACATTAATATTGATAGTACCCACTGATTCCATCCAAGGGTATCCCAAAACAACATCTATGTTATCCATATCTGAAGCATAAAAATCACCATGCAACACATACTTATCCATAGAAAGCTTCAAATCCTTATAAATTTGAACATCCGCATCATCAACTAGTGTGTTTTCAATGTGTTTTGCTGGAATGCACAATTTTTTTGCCAAATTAACATTGATAAAACTATGCTTGCAATTAGGATTGCTAGAAACAATGATCTTCTCTTTCTGAATTAATCCATGAACCTTTAATAAGGATATACCAGTAGGAAATAGACCCAGATGTTTCTCCTTATCGTGCTTTCTGGCATGAGACCATCTATCTAAAAGTAATTTTTCAAATTCTTCATCGGGCAGGCTGAGACACTTCTTTGGTTAAGTAATCCCCACCATGTGGCTGCCTCATCTTTAAATTTAGTTACTACCCAAAATTTCCAATTTTTTTCCCATAAATACTTTTGCATTTTTATGTGTTCTTCAATAGTAGGACCATTATCATTCCCAGTAAAAAATTGCTTGCTAGAAGCCATGAAGGTTTGGAAAAAAATTCACTTATTTGGCGAAAATTTGAAATTGTCATAGTTTAGTCAATATTGCTCAGAATCCTTATTATGATCTGTTTTCAGAAATGGAACAATCATTCTACATCCACCCATGTGATATAAATCTTTATTCAGGCACTAGAATTTCATATATGTGCTGCTATTCTCCCGCCGTCACCAAAATTTCTTAAAAAAGAGCTGATTTTAAATCAACGATATCTCCCTCATCCGAACTCCAATTCAACTATTTTTTTTTTTGAAATTGGGTATTTTTTCACAAAGAATCCAGATCTACAATTAGATTTTGCATATCTTGCACCAGGATATCTAGATCTGTGCCGAAAACTCGCTGCCCTGAAAAATTATCTGCAACCTCACTGATTTTAAAATCAACGATATCTCCTTCATCCGAACTCCGATTCAGTCGATTGTTTTTTTGAAATCGGGTATTTTTTCACATAGAATCCAGATCTGCAATTAAATTTTGTAGATCTTGCACTAAAATGTGTAGATCTGATCTGCAAACTTGCCGCCCCCGAAATCTTGCAAAAAAAAAAATAAAATTCTCCATTGTTTGCCCAAGAAAGTGCTATGATACCACTTGTTATAGCTTTGATACCACTTGTTATAAATCTGATCCAAAAATATAAAATAATGTAAATAAACCCATGAAATAATATGAAATGATTCTTTATTGATCAAACCCTTAAGGTAGGGAAACACCATACATTCACTCCTTAAGGAAGTAGAACACTCCACAAGCCATATGCTTGTACATACAATAATCCTTCACACTATTCCTTGACATCCTCCATGTGGAGTCTCTAGCCTCTATATAGGCCTCATACATACAATACCATGGATCATTATCATGGTTCCCTCATACCATCGACTAATACCATGGACCCATTACACTAAAGCAATTTTTTCTCCACCTTCCTCATGCACAATGAATGTTTATTTAGTTTTCTCGCTTATTTGTTATGAAACCAGTTCACAAAAAGATAGAATATATAGTTGAATGCCATAGAATTCAACCTCTTCGAGGGAGAAACCTTCTTTACATTACACAAAAGAACAATTGTTGGATGATACAAATGAAAATACCTCCTTTTTATATATAGTAGTCTAAGGGGTCATAATATAATCAGAGCCGACATAACAATAATGATGTAAGGGCATAATAATAACAATAGTGGGCTTCTATGGGGCACAATAGTAACAATATGGGGATTATATCGGTACAACAATATAATAAGGGGGTTGTACTAATAATAATAAGGGGTTACACTAGTAGTATAGGGGCCTGACATGCCCCTTTCCTTCAAAACGTGTTGTCCTCAACGCTTGAGTAGTTTTTAATGCTTCTGTATAAATATTTTGTCCTCCCATGTGGAATCTTCAGCAAGTAAGTTCTTCCACTTGATGAGATACTCTGAAATTGATCGATTTCGTAGCTATTGGGTTCTTGCTTCTATGACTACTCTAGGTTCCAATATGATTTTTCCTTCCTCTTCAAGTTCTGGCAATGGTATTTGAATTGGGATCTTTTGCAAATTTTGAATGAGTGGCCACACTTCTTTGCCCTTCTTCCATTCATCCCTTACTTCATTTATCCAATTTGGTTGGATAATAGAAATAGCACAAAACAATGCTTCCACATCCTCATCCTTTCTTGAGAGTGCATCTGCAACAAAATTTTGCTTCCCTTTTCTAAAGATGATGTCAAAGTCATAACCCAAAATATTCGTGACCCATTTTTTTGTTCTTCTAAAGATAATAGGTTTTTTAAAAAGTATTTAAGACTATCATGATCCATTTTTACCTTGAAGTGTCTTCCCATTCGGTAAGGTTGTCCTTTCTTAAGTGCATATAGTATTGCCAACATTTCCTTCTCATAAATAGCTTACTTGAGATGTAGCAGTAAAAATACCCAATCACTTACATCAAAACATTTTTCACTACAATGTTGATCTACCTGTTGTTTCATAAGATTTTGCACCAAAGTGGCGTTATCCTTTAAAAGTTGGAGAGCTTGTTGTTGATGCTCGATGTGATCTTTCACTTCTTGAACCTTTTTCTTCTTGATATGTCCTTCTATCTTTAGAGTTTGAGGAGTGGTAATTTCTTCCAATCCTTTACATGAAATGGTTGGATTCATTTCTTGATGCTTGATGTGATCTTTCACTTCTTGAACATTTTTCTTCTTGATATGTCCTTCTATCTTGATAGTTTGAGGAGTGTTAATTCCTGCCAATGCTTTACAAGATATGGTC
>APFE031277952.1:12144-45660 GCA_000404065.3 Pinus taeda | reverse complement strand
ATCCTCATAATGTGCTATCATTTCCTCCGTGAAAATTGATCACGTAACAAGTTGTTTACAAGAACAAAGCCCTTTATACCATAAAAATTGATCTGGTTCTAAATATGAAGATGCAATACATACCTTTTGTAACAGTGGTAGACCATGTAGATCAAAATATTGCTCCATCTAAAGTATCCAATTTACCGGATCCTTGCCATCAAACTTCCTCATCTTGTTTTTTCTCGATTTTAGGAGCTTGATCTTGAAACGACTGTAACTCTGTACTTTCAGATCTTTAAGTTCTGAAATTGCGACCTGCAGTAGCCCTTTATGTCCTTTTTCCAATGCCACTAGTCTGATCCAAATTGGATTCTCCAAGGAAGAGTCATGCTAAATCTCCCACAACGACTTGATTATAGACGAGTTCAGTAGAGCAAACTTGTACGACGTGCCATGTGTCACTGTTTTGACCTTTGGCTCTGAACAATATATACAAGAAACTACAGTCTGTCCTCTTTTTGTACCTTCTAATGAAATTTCTATCCGATGCTCAGCAAGAAGGTTATGATGATTTTCCCCAGGTCACCTATTTGGAATGTAATTTAGGAGTCTACAAAAAGACCAACTTCCTCAGATCATATCTCTGCAAATATAGTGCGAAAATATCTGAAATTTGGACCCGAGGTTCAGTGTGATTTCATCTCAAATGTGTTTTTTTCACTTCTGAAATGTCGCAGAAAAAATGTTATAGCGAAAATGCCATGATGACCAATTTGGAGCAGCGAAACTCTAGAATCCAAATCTCTAATACCAAATGTTATGAAATTAGCTCACAAAAAGATAGAAAAGATAGTTGAATGCCTTAGAATTCAGCCTCTTCAAGGGGGCAACCTCCTTTACATTACACAAAAGAACGATTCTCGGATGATACAAATGAAAACACCTCCTTTCTATATATAGGAGTCTAAGGGGTCATAATATAATTAGAGTCGAGATAACAATAATAATGTAAGGGCATAATAATAATAATAGTGGGCTTCTATGGGGCACAATAGTAACAATATGGGGACTATATGGGTACAACAATATAATAAGGAGGTTGTACTAATAACAATAAGGGGTTACACTAGTAGTATAGGGGCCTAACATTATCCTTTTTGGGACTCATAATGTAAAGGTAGGAAAAAAGGTTATTGAAGTTCTAGAAGATGGTTAAAGTGAAGAATATCCATCATGAAGTGAAATTAGTGGTATGATCTAGTCAAGGAGATAAATATCAATCATATCAAGCATATGAACAGATTTTGTGGAGCTCAATAGTTCTTGGTAATTATTGAGTTAAGCACCTTAGTTCATCTATATATTGGAGAAATATCAATGATAGTTCATCTTTGCAAGATGTGAGAGTTGTATGATGCAGATTTTCTAAAGCAGTTAGGAGGTGTTGCAACCAATAGCAGGATTATGTTTTAGCCAATAGTTTGTGTAGTGAGCAATGTGATGAAATAGAGTTTGAGCGCAACATTCAATTATCAGTAGGTTTACTTGTTGCATGGAGGGTTTTATCTGATGTGTTGGTACAATTATTTTATGCAGTGTTTGGTGAGATTGTGATGTAGTTTGTGGTGTAGTTTTATGTTTTTATTTTGTGTCTTGAAGAGATTGTTGTTGTGGTGTTCATGTTGAGAAATTCTTGGTTCCAGTTAAAAAATGTATGAAATGAGAACCACATGGAGGAGTGGAGTTGGACGACTTTGGCGAAATAGGTATAAGTGAGAAGTTTTATCAATTCAATGGTAGTTGGATAGTTCATAAAAAACTGGGCGAGGCTTGTCGGTTGTGGTGGGTTCCAACATATAGGATTCTGTAGAGTCATTTGATAGTTCAGGAGTAACCGGGTGAGGATCATTGGTTGTGGTGGATTCTAGCGGATGATAGTCCATATATCCACATGAGAAAGAGATCTCCACTTCACAGTGGCCAGTTAAATCTCTATGTAAAGAATTTTCTTAGCATAATATAATTTATTAAGCATCACAAAACAACAAGGGTGGTTTTCGACCCAGGAGGAGGGTTTTCCACTTGAGATATTTGTCTCTCTTGTTTTGAATGCTTCCATGTTTTTACTTGTGTTTGATGCTCTAATATTTGCTTATGTGCATCATTTTATGCATGGTTTAAAGGTTTAATTAATTGAATAAAAATTTATAAGTTCCTTCACTATTGATTTACCCCCTCGATTAGTTATCTAGTTTCCAACAATTTCTATTAGAGTGGGGATCTTGGTTGCAACTTGATCGCCAGAGAGTGGATATAGGAGTTCTGACAGAATTTTGCAAAATTTTCAAGGATCAGCAAGGAGTTCGAATGCTTCACAGAGGTAAATTTTCAACTTGGAGAATGAAATTGGATTCATATTTTCTGTCTCTTGATGAAAACATTTTGTTATCAGTGGAATATGGAATTAAGGATTTATTTAATGATAAATCTAAAGAGATTATTATGCATGGAATTTCAAGATATGATAATTTGTTTGTGAAGAATTGTGAGACTAGAAAAGAGATGTTGGACATGTTACAAAATTTGTATTATGGAGGAAAATTGTAGATCTTAGGAATGGAGAGAAATGCAAAGGGTTTGACATTTATAGAAACAACAAATCAAGTCTCCGTAGAAGAAGAAAATGCAAGCAACGCTCGCTCATATAATGAATATGAAATCCCTAGTGTTAACAATGATGACTCTAGTAATGATCTAAAGGGAAAAGAAGAGATAAATAATAAAGATGAAGAGAAATCAAAGGTAAAGGATCTCGAAGTAGAGATTGAAAGGCCAACAACTGAAAATCCCCCTTTCTTTGTAACAAGGCTCCTCGTAATCTTCTCTGACTGATGTTGTCCCAGCAGTTCCCATCGGCCCAATCCAATCAATCGGGGGCTAGTGTAATCCCCCCACCTAATAAGCAAGCGATAGTGATCACCCTTCAATCCACCCACGACGATATCTCTTTCTTGCCCGTGGGTCCCATCAGCCGTATAACCATTGGTATAGTTTGGATATAATGCCCCTTGCTCCCCATTACCAATTGCTGGATGGCATGGATGGTCATCTTACTTCTTGCTTGATCGGATCGGTAAAGATCAACAAATGCTATTGTAAAGTTTTGATGAAAAATAATGTTCTTACAAAGAAGAAATTTCAGATTTGAAGATTCAACTGGAAGAAGGAAGGAAAATTGAAAATGGAATGAGGAAGCAGTACAAGGAAATGGAGGATAAGTGTCAATAACTAAAAGCTAAAGTAAATCATGGAAGATAAGAGTTAGGGAGAATTTGATCTAGTTCTTAAGAAATAAGAAGCAAATTGGGAAATGTTGGAGCAGCTTGTAGAAGTGAGAGAAATGAGAATAAAAAACCATACAAGAAGGAGAAGAATAAATGAAGAATACCAAAGAAGAAGAATAGAATTGGGAGATGTTATAATTGTGGAATACATGGACACATAGCAACAATTTGTAGTAGTGGAGAGACCATACCCTCTCATCAAAAGAAGCATCCAAAGGAGAAGCAACCTCAAGCATGCATGCAAAGTAGATAACCATCTATCAGATATAATAGTCCTTTTTATGGATATTGTTTCTCATGCAATGATTTTTTCCATAAGACTATTGACTGCAGGGCACATGCAAGGAATACAAATTAGTTCAATAGAAGATATCAACATATTCCTGAGTTCCTTAATCACTTAACATGTTTTTTGTGTGACAATACTGGGCATAAG
Organism: Pinus taeda; assembly: GCA_000404065.3. Classification (NCBI taxonomy): domain Eukaryota; kingdom Viridiplantae; phylum Streptophyta; class Pinopsida; order Pinales; family Pinaceae; genus Pinus; species Pinus taeda. The sequence continues at coordinate 41,898 of APFE031277952.1, read as the reverse complement.
GCCAATGTTTGCAAGTTTTGCATGTGTTTCAGGAGATCCAATCAAAGGAAGAAGAACATGCAGCACCAACTGCGTAAGGAAAAGGAGGACCAACATTTAAAAGTTTCGAGGAGAAAAGACGAACAAGGAACTCCCACCAAAAACCGAGGCCTACATCTTGAGTTGCGTGAAGACCTTTGGATGTGCAGCCATATTATGTGAAGTCAAATCTACATAATGGCAAGGTATGCACATGTTTAGGGGGAGTTCATGAGGTTTGAAGTTTTAATTTTATTTTTTATCTATTCTAATTTTCAACTTGTCATCATTAAGACCAACAACAAATGTGTTGTAGTTAGCTTTGGAGAAATTGCATATAAGTTTCCTATTGATATTTTTGATCATGTGGTAGCCATAGAGTTGTTCTTATGTGCATTGACTAGGTGTGATGGAGAACCACACATTACGGGGGGGGTTTGTTTCCTAATGGATTTGCAGAATTTTGGCATTGTATTTTCTTTGGGGGACCATGTTGTGCATATATTTGACATAGATTTGATGCAAGTTCATTTTTGTTGTTGCTGCCACATATTGTTAGTATGTTTGCATGGAAAAGATGGCATGTTTCCAATGTTCACATTGTTAGACCATGGCTATGTCAAGTTTTTCCATGCTTGTGTTATTGTCGTGGAGATTATTTGATGGTACATTGGAGTAAGGACATCTAAAGTTTGGATATTGATGACTTAACCTTATGTATCTAAAGGTATGATGCATGTTGATGCTGATATGTTTTGCATATGGATGGCTGAGTTGTGATGAGTTATTCAAGTCTTGTGAGAGTTGTATTATAGGTGTATTTGATGTAGGAGCATGAGGTTTGAAGACAAAAGACTTCGAATTTTATTCCAAAAATATAAAAAAAGTTTACAAGCAAAGGAGTGGAATCCTTTAGCTGTCACTTTACAAAGCTTTCTAGATAAGATTTGAGCTAGAATTCAGGGATTTGAATTATCTTGTAATTAATTCAAGTATTTAGGCTTAGTTGAGATTCTTGAGGAGAATATCATGCAGATTAGATATTATCTAGGATTAGATAGATTCGATCCATTGATTTAGGATCTGATTGTTGTATGAGGAGGTATTTATGTAAGTTTTGAATTAGTAGAATGGGATTTTTGATAGATTTTGGCTGAGGAGGATTGGAATGTAAAATTTGGAATTTATCTATATCTCTGTGAATAGTGTGCACGAATGGTCAAATCCAAGAGGTTTTATTTCCTTCGAAATATTTCTGAGTTTTGTATAATCTTATGTTGTCGCATCGAAATCTTCACTCACTGTGTATTTAAATAATTTAGAGACAGACTCAACTTGGCAGAGGTGCTAAGTTTGGCAAGGAAACCTGATAAATTCACGAGAAACCCAGGAAAAGATCTGAATCATCCAATCGGACACATCCAATAGATCTAATGATAATTGCATGCCAACAAGTGCAATTGTTAATCATAATAGAAGAGCGGCCTTCATAGGCGTAAGCAATATCTCGCGCAGTCTCAAAGTGGTAAGTGGTATTTTACAAATTCACGTGATTACCCTTAACGGTTAACACATAGCATGGGAAAACCACTTTTTTCGCACACTCTCTGTTATGCATCGTGTAAGAATTGATGAGAGATTATGCTATAACCATTGGATCAAGCGAGATTGATCGACGGTGGGGATCGTCCAAGCTACTTGGCGAGTGGGTGACGTGACAACTGTTGGATTGAGGAATGAGATCAATGACAAAGATTTAATGTGATTAAGGTTTGTGGAGTGGCATACACGATAAGGTTATGAATTAGAGTTTTAATTCCTTTTTATACCATAAAAAAATTAAAGTTTTTCCATATATCGGGTAAATTAAATAGTTTTGTGATTTTAGCAGAATAGCTAAATTTGGAGGTTGATCACTGATACTCCAAAGAAAACCAGAGAAGAAGTTTCACCCAAACTTGAAGAAATCATTTCTAGTTTTGAACGATTATCCTTAACCTTTGCATCCAACCCACCATTAGTGGTATCAGAGCAGCTTATTGACACTGGACAAGATCTCAAAGATCAGAAAAAGAAATCCAATGTGGCTTTTAGAGTTGGGGAAGACGTGTTGGTGGTCGAAGAAGAGGAATACCAGTTGCAAATGCTGAAGTCTTGGAAGCTATGCAATAGATGCAAGCTATATTAGAAGAAGTGGAAATGAGAAATCAAGGAGATGCAGGTGCTAGAGATGTCAGTGAGCCTAAAGTTGAAGTTGCAAAAGAAGAGGAACCTGCAGAAGTTACTCCTGAAATGAGATTCTTTAAATTAGTGTTGGGATCCACATCTAAACCGAAACTCGAGGGTTTAGTTTATACAAGAGGTTTAAACCTTGAGGAGTTGAGAGACTGGATTAATGACATGGATAAATTATTTGATTATGAAGAAATGGAAGAAGGAAAGAGAGTGAAATTTGTTGTCACAAAATTGAAAGGACATGTAGCACTTTGGTGGCATGGAGTGCACACAGAAAGAAGGAGACTTGGTAAGCAGCCAATTAAAAAGTGGAACATGATGGTGGTAAGGTTGAGAGGTAAGTTTTTTCCAAGTGATTATCAACAATAATTATTTAGACGGATGCAGAATCTTAGACAGAGTTCTTTGATAGTGAAAGAATACACAGAGGAATTTTACAAAGTGAGCATAAGAGCTGGACAAAATCAAGATACAGACGAGAAGGTTGTGAGATATATAAATGGTCTCAGAATGGAGATGCAAGATGAGATAAGTGTGTTGTCTCCTAAAAAAATAAAGAGGCTTATCAGATGGTATTGAAGGCTGAAGTAAAACTCATGAGGATGCAACCTGCCAGAAGTAAAGGTACTTTCCAAAGAAGAGGACTTCAAGGTGGTAGAGAAAGATTTACAACACCTAGATATGGAGTTGGCAGCAGCTCAAATTAGCATACACCCACAAAAGGTGATGCAAGTGGCAAAAGGAGTTTTTTCAGAGGAAGAGGAGGTAGAGGTAGAGGAAGAGAAATCAGATGTTACATATGTAACAAGCTCAGACATAGAGCCTATGAGTGCCCAGAAAATGTAGGGACAAATAAGAGAAATGTAATTTTTGCTCAGATTGAAAAGGAAGCAGCAAAGGTGCAAGAAGAAGAAAATGTACCAGAGAAAGGGGAACCTTTGGTAGCTAACAAAGTTTTGTTAAAGGTAGCAAAGGAAGTTGTTGAACTAGCACAGAGAAAGACTTTGTTTAGGATTGTGTGCAAGGTTCAAGGAAAATGCTATCAAATGGTAATTGATAGTGGTAACCCTGATAATTTGGTCTCTACAGAAGTGGTGGAAAAGTTGAAATTAAAGACAAAGAAGCATCCAACACCTTACAAGGTGTCATGGCTTCAAAAAGGACATCAGTTGTTAGTGAATGAATAGTGTGAAGTGGAGTTGCAGTTGGGTAGATACAAAGACAAAATTTTGTGTGATGTGATGCCTATGGATGTGTGTCACATATTGCTAAGAAGACCTTGGCAGTATGACATAGGAGCTATGCATGATGGGAAAAAGAACACATACAAATTTAGTAAAGATGGTGTTAATCATCTATTGCTGCCTATGGAAGAAGAGGATGCATCAAGAAATCTAATCCAAAGAGTCTATTGTTGAGTGGAAAAGAATACTTACAGCAGATTGAAGAGAATGAGGTAAATTTTGCATTGATTTGCAAACCCAAGATACTAATTACTTGCACTAAAATTTCTGATTTTCCAATTCAAATTCAAAAGATGCTAGAAAATTATTGTGATATCATTGTAGATGATTTTCCTAATGAGTTACCACCCATTAGAAAAATCAGTCATCATATAGATTTGATTCTAGGGGCAAATCTGCCAAATAAAGTAGCTTACAGGATGACTCCCATAGAAAATTAAGAAATCACAAAACAAGTTTAGGAATTGTTAAATAAAGGACTAATTAAAGAGAGTTTGAGTCCTTGTGCAATGCCAACAGTGTTGTGTCCAAAGAAATATGGAGGCTAGAGAATGTGCACTGATTCAAGAGCAATCAACAAAATAAGAATCAAGTACAAATTTCCTTTACCTAGAATTGAAGATTTGATGGATTGTTTAAGTGGAGCAAGATATTTTACAAAGCTATATTTAAAAAGTGGGTATCATCAAATAAGGATTAGAGAAGGAGATGAATGGAAAAATGCTTTTAAAACAAATGAAGGACTGTATGAATGGATGGTCCTAGTACATTTATGAGGCTTATGAATGAAAAGCTGAAAGAATTTATTGGTAAATTTGTAATAGTATATCTGGATGATATATTAGTTTACAACATATCTAAAGAGGAACATATGAGACATCTAAGTTGTCTTACAAAAGCTAGAACAAGAAAAGTTACTGCTAAATTTAAAGAAATGTTCATTCATGAAGGAAGAGTTGATATATTTTGGCTTTGTTGTTTCAGCTGATGGATTAAAGATGAATCCAGAGAAGATAAAGGAAATCATAGAGTGGCCTTCACTGAAAAGTGTTTTCGAGGTAAGAAGTTTCCATGGTCTTGCTAGCTTTTATAAAAAATTCATGAGGAATTTTAGTAAGATCAATGCTTTTATTATTGACACTATAAAGGAGGATAAACAACCATTTAAATGGACTATTAACGCATAAAAGAAATTCCAGCTGTCTAAAAGAAAGATCACTAAAAAATCTATTTTAATTTTCCCAATTTTAATAAACCTTTTCAAGTGAAATGTGATGCTAGTGGAGAAGCTATTGGTGATATTTTAAGTCAGGAGGACAAACTTTTAGCCTATTTAAATGAAAAAATGAATGAATCGAAGAATAAATATTCTTCCTATGATAAGGAATTTTATGTAGTTGTGCAGTCATTGAATATGTGGAGACATTACTTGATGTCTAAAGAGTTTATACTTTATTCAGGCAATCATGCATTACATTACATTATGCAATAGCCAAAGCTTAGTTAGAAACATGAAAAATGGCTAGAATATCTTCAAATTTTTAATTTTGTATTAAAACATATAAATGGCCAATCAAACAAAGTAGCAGATGCCTTAAGCAAAGAAAGTATCATAGTTCAGGAAAGTCAAATTCAAGTCTTGGGTTTTGATTTTCTTAAAGAATTATATGAGAAAGATTTAGATTTTAAAGAGGCATTTGAAGCCTGTAAAAATCTTGTTTTGTTAGACAGAAGTAAGTGGCTGTATTTTTTCTTGCAAGAAGGATTGTTGTTTAAAAGAAATCAGCTGTGTATACCAAATTTCTCTATGAGGGAAAATTTAATCAAGGAGAAACATAGTGGTGGACTTGGAGAACATTTTGGTGTAGACAAGACTTATGAGCAATTGAATTAGTTTTATTTTTGGCTGAAGATGAGATCTAAGGTGGAGAAGTATGTAAAAAATTGTAAATTCTGTCAGTATCAAAAGGGAAGGAGCCAAAACACAGGGTTGTATGTTCCATTACCTATTCCAGATAGACCTTGGGATATGGTAAGTATCAATTTTGTTGGATTTACCAAAAACTCAAAGAGGAAATGATTCAATTTATGTTGTGATTGACAAATTTTCTAAATTGGCACATTTTATTCCATGTTATAAAAATAGTGATGCTACTCACGTTACTAATCTGTTTTTTAAGGAGATTGTAAGGTTTCACGGGTTACCTAAGAGCATTGTTTCAGACAGAGACACCAGATTTGTTGGTCATTTCTAGAGGACCTTGTGGAATAAACTTGGTACTAAATTGAGTTTTAGTTCATCTTATCATACACAGAATGATGGATAGACTGAAGTTGTAAATAGAAGCTTGGGTAATCTTCTGAGAAGTCTTGCAGGTCAGCATCCAAAATAGTGGGATCAAATTTTGGCACATGTTGAATATGCTTATAATGATTCTCCTAACAAGAGTAGAGGGAAGAGTCCATTCCATATAGTTTATGGAATGCACCCAAGAGGAATGTCTAAATTAAGAGACTTGGGAAAAGCTAAAATGAGAAGTGCTAAAGGAGAAGATTTTTCTTCAGAGATTCAAGCAATACATGAACATGTAAAATAGTAGTTATAGGATAGCAACATAAAGTACAAGAGTAGAGCAGACTTGAGGAAGAAAGAAGTTAATTTTATGGTTGGAGATTTGGTTTTAGTACACCCGAGGAAGGAAATATTTCCAAAAAGGGAGTCGAACAAGTTAAAATTTAAGAAAATTGTACCATGCAAAGTCTTGAGGAAATTTTTTGCAAATGCATATGAAATTGAATTACCCCCTGTCATTGGAATATCTCCAGTTGCTGATCTATACAAGTATGAAAATAGAAATGCAGATGATACTACAAAATATAAAGAAGAACAAGAGGTTGATTGGGTAAAACAGTTACCTACAACAAAGGCATACAACCAAAAAATATTTTAGATAAGAGATTGTTTAAAAAGACAAGAGGACAGGAGTATTTTCAGTATTTGATCAAGTGGAAGGATCAATCAATTGCTGATGCTACCTAGATGACAGATGCCATGCTACAAAAGTTAGGCAGTTGTGTAGAAGAGCTCATGGACAGGAGCCCTTGATAAATTTTGTCCTCAGGAGTCCGATGTAGGAGCATGAGGCTTGAAGACAACAAACTTTGAATTTTTTTCCAAAAATACAAAAAAAGTTTACAAGCAATGGAGTGGGATCCTATAGTTGTCACTTTACAAAGCTTTCTAGATAGGATTTGAGCTAGAATTCACGGATTTGAATTATCTTGTAATTAATTCAAGTATTTAGGCTTAGTTGAGATTATTGAGGAAAATATCATGTAGTTTAGATATTATCTAGTATTAGGAAGATTCGATCCATTGATTTAGGATCTAATTGTTGTATGAGTAGGTATTTATGTAAGCTTTGAATTAGTAGAATGGGATTTTTGACAGATTTTGGCTAAGGAGGATCGGAATGTAAACTTTGAAATTTCTCTGTATCTCTGTGAATACTGTGCACAAATGGTCAAATCCTAGAGGTTTTATTTCCTTTGAAATATTTCTAAGTTTTGTTGAGTTTTGTATAATCTTTTGTTGTCACATCTAAATCTTCACTCACTGTGTATTTAAATAATTTAGAGACGTAATAAACTTGGCAGAGGTGCTAACTTTGGCGAGGAAACCTGATAAATTCGTGAGAAACCTAGGGAAAGATCTGAATTGTGCAATCAAACGGATCCAAAAGATCTAATAGTCATCACGTGCCAACAAGCGCAAACGTAAATCAGAATAGAAGAGTGGTCTTCGTAGGTGTAAGCAGTATCTCACGTAGTCTCAAAGGGGTAAGTGGTATTTTGCAAATTCTCGCGATTACCCTTAACAGTTGACATGTAGCATGGAAAAACCACTTTTCTCGCACGCTCTTGACTTGTTATGCATCGTGAAAGAATCCATGCGAGATTACACGATAGCTATTGGATCAAGCGAGATTGATCAATGTTGGGGATCGGCCAAGCTACTTGGCGAGCGGGTGATGTGACAACCGTCGGATTGAGGAGTGAGATAGAATATGGAGATTTAATGCGCTAAAGGTTTGTGGAGTGGCGGACACGATAAGGTTATGAACTGGAGTTTTAATTCCTTTTGATACCATAAAAAAATTATAGTTTTTCCATATATCGGGTAAATTAATCAGTTCTCCTATTTTAGCAGAATAACTAAATTTGGAGGTTGATGATTGATACTCCAAAGAAAACCCGAGAAGAAGTTCCACCCAAACTTGAAGAAATCATTTCTAGATTTGAACGATTATCCTTAACAGCTGCAACTAGTGCACCAATATTGTTGCTATTGCATAGAGAGAGAGTATGTATGCTTCCATGTTGTTTTGGTCTCAGAGTTTGAAATGCTGTTGTTGGTTGAGGACTATGGATATTTTTATATGTGAAGAGAGTGTATTGAATATGATAGTATGAGGTCTAAATGATAATGAGGTTATGTGCTAGTAACAATGGCTTACTTTTAGATATTATATTATTGCTTCTGATGTATACTGATGATTTGTTGCTCACTAATTTGTTGCGTATGCCTTATTGATGATATGTTGTTCACCTATGATGAGGATATGTTGATTTTATGTTACTGATGGTGTTACATTGCTAGATCTTATGTTATTGTTGTTGTTGCCTAGTATTTCTTAGATACATTGTTTACTGGGATAAACATTGGTTATATAAGAGAGATTACCTATATTCGTTCATATGCCCCTAGTCTTGTTATTGATGCATGTTGGTGTGTTGCTTGTGGCTTGAGTTTATAATATAGTATATTATTGATTGATGAGCCTCATGATGATGAGGATATGTATATTATGCTGCTTTTATGTCATATTTCTGTGTTGTTGTCGTAAGTTGATTTTGTTGTTGATGCTTATGTGGAGCATGGTGATGGTTTCTAGTGGTTATCATTACTTTGCTGCAGGATCTTCATTTTTGGGATGGTGATGGTCAAGGTGTTGAGTGGCCATGTACTAGCATATGGTTTAGGTAGTATTTCTCTTGTTACTGCTACATATTGAGATCTTATGTCATTTCTCATTGAGGCCATGCATTTGATGCACATACCACGGATTATATTACTATTGATGTTGTCGTATCGATCATATATCATTGCCCATTGATGCCATGTACTTATGTCATTTCATATTTTGGGAATGTATAGAAGAGAACCCCTTTGTGTGCAATTGTAAAATCCACGTATTATCACTATGTCGTATTTTGGGTGCATTTCTCATGGAGAGACCCATTGTGTCAGTTAACTATGCATGGGCTAATGGGTGTCATGTCTTGTTTTGTATATCATTGATGTAGCCCCATTACATTAGGTGCATGATGTAAACCTACGTCCATAGAGTCATGGTTGATTACATATGTTCTTAGAAGAGTAATTTGTTGTTTTTATGTATTTTTCACAACCATGTATTTGCTCTATGAAGCATTGTATATCCATAGTACTTCATTGATTATCTTGTCTAGATTTAGTTGGAGTCTTGGTTCATGAGGAGTAGTCTCTTGCACTTGGTAAGGATGCTTATTATAACAAAAAGATGTGTTGCCATAGTAGCAAAGAGTGTGTGTTTGCAACCCCATTACATGCTTAGGGGGAGCATGTTTAGTTTCATGGATTGCATGGAATTAGCTAGAGATACGTTGATAGCTAAGTCCTATGTTCTACATGCTTATCTTGCAGGAGAGAATTTCTCTCATCCCACACATTATTGGCATTGTTTTTTTTATGTTGGTATGACCCTTTTCCATTGATGTCAAAGGGAGAGATAATTTGGATTGATAGAGATCAATTCCAGTGTTGTAGCCTCGGATTTGGGGAGTGTATGGAGATCAACCTCAGATTTTGGAGATCAGGGTGAGGTTAACATCAATCCCAAAGGGGGAACTTGTTAGCATTGTAGTATTGGCATTGATGTCAATAGGGTATTGGTGTTGTTTAGCATATGCCTTATGTCAACCTAATGTTGTTGGTAGTTATTCTCATGACGAGTGTTGGGTTGTAGAAGTGGTCACCTTGTTGGTCTTATTAGTTAGCATTGATGTAGACTTGGTTGTGGCATGATTTAGTTCAATTTTTGGAGGCTAAGTAGAGATGGTTGCATGATATGTTATGATGGATTTGTATGTGTTGATGATGCTTCTACAGGTGTTAGAAGCATTGGAGCTATTGATACTTATGTTGGAGGTTCCTCTATAGGTGTTAGAGGAAGTTGGATGAATTTATGTTGTTTTTGTAGGTGTTGGTAATGTTGTTGCAGGTGCTATATATGTTGCTACAAGTGTTGGAGGTGTTTGAACAAGTTGCTATTATTTTTTGAGGATCTGGAGGTGTGGTTCTTAATGAGGAGTTTGGTAGACTAGGGTTTGAATTCCACTGACTTGTTGCAGAGGTTCTTGGCCTATGTCATTAGTTGAAAACTTGTCGCAAAGGTTTGGAGGTGTGTTTTGGAGTTGATGAAGGTGTCCCTAAAGTTTGGTAGATCTCTAGGCTAATTTGATTGAGTTTTCTCCATCCTCTGCCCCAACAGCATAGATAGACTGATCTTGTTCAAACAGTGGATAGAGAACACGGTGAAGCATATCACTCCCCTTGATCTGAAAGTGGAATAGGACTGTGTTGACACTCTGTAAACATGAAAATGGGTCTTCATAAGAAACATGTTTGTTTATTATCCCTTCAAGCATGAATTAGTTCTCATGTGAAAGTTAATCGTAATGTACATAACACATATAATTCATGTAGGCATAGAGAAGAGAAACACAAGGTTTGATGACTGAATTCACCCCTCTTCGGCTACATCTTCGGGTCTATCAATATGAATAGACCACTCATATTTCAGTGTAAAAATATAAAGTATGTTGATGACCATCTGGCTATTTCCCCTTCAAGGAAATGTTCTCTTGCAGATAACTCTCACATAAAAATAACATGACAACTAACAATAACCATGTAAACTACAACAATACAATGAGTCTGATGCAAATACCCGAGACCTCATCTAAAAATGAGCATACACGTAAAAAGGAAGACATAATCCAAGCTTCCCTCAAGTTGACATAGAGAGAGAAATGTCCAAGAGATAAACCCTAGAAGTATCAGTTGTTGCAAAAGAATTCTGAAGGTGAAGAAACCCCTGCAAGGTCTTCTTCATGCTCAAGACCCTTAGGAAATGCTACCAAACTCTACTTGATCCATACACCTCTTAGCATCAAACCTACAAAAAAGACATCTATATGTGCTCAAAACAAAAAACAAAGGTCACCAATGGATTCATAACATCCAAAAACCTCTAGGTGGCCTCATTTTGAACTCAAATTGGTGAAAAACTCAAAAACATATGAGCTACAAGCTCATCCATGAACTTGACTGTTAAATATCCCACAATTTTGACCTTTTAGCTAATTATCCTACAAATCTTCCCTAAAAATCACTAACTGAGCAATAAATTCACCCTTCACAGGTGCAATTTGTTCAACTATTAATTCACCCTATAACTACTTAGGGCCAAAAAATATGGCCACATGGGTCACATAGGGCTGAGGGGTTCCCCCACCAGTTAAGCCCTTTAATACAGGGACATGGTTATATTGGGTCCTGTAGAACCTAGGGTTGGTCCACGATAATCTGCACCCATCCAACTTCTCCATGTGCTCCTAGTTATATGAGGGTCATATGACTCGGGGCTGGTGATGAGCCTCATCATTGGGTAATTATATGGGCCTTAATTCACCTCCTATCTTAGTCAAACCAACTATTCTCATAACTTATTGCATACTTTTGATTATATTTTGTTTATGAGACGAGTTAGAGTTGGATATTTTGCTTTGTGCTTTTAATGCAAGATTAAAGGATAAAAGCAAGGAATTTTGGCAAAGACCAAGGTCAAAACTCGAATGGGACAAGGGAGAGGGATTATAGGAGGTAAATCCTCCTCATTCATTACCCCTCCATTCAAATATTCCTCCATCAGCTTAGAGTACAAACAACCAAATCATGTGGACTAGAAGGCAGTCGAGCAAGTGAAAGAGAAAGCACCAATTTATCTCGAGTTTGGGAGTCGAGCCTCCCTAATTTTAAGGAAGTCATTGGAGACTTCATATGTATAAGTAGAGAGGCCTAGGATCTAAGTAGGATTCGGATTTTTGATTGTAAAACTCTACTCTACTTTCGAGTTGCAAGACTTGTGACAATTTTTGATGTAATCCATTATTTTGGTAATAAGAATGAGTTTTGTTTTGAGCCAGCACTAAGTCAACTTAGAGGGCTAAAGCTCTTAGTTTAGGGCCTAACCCTAGTAGCCAGGGCTCCTCTTTATTGTACATGTATGCTAGTATAGATTCATAGCTTAATTGTTCATTTTCTTAGTAGATTCATTTCCATTACAATAGTATAGATTAGATTGGTTGTGTGATATTTTGCTTCCATTTGTGCCTTCCTTCAAGTAGCATGTTAGCAAGGAGAAAAACTATCACTACAAGGTTTTCATCAGGTGTCTTAGCCTCACTTCCTCCCTCTAGGACCATGACTTGAGGAATGGACCCTTCAACAACCACAAAAACATAGATTTCTAGTTCTTGTATGAGCTTTGAAGTTTTTTGTCTTTGATTCAGTATTTGGTTCATGTTGCAAGGAAAATTTCATTGTCATCTTTTTCCATCTACATTTCTACAATAATTTCTCATTCATGCTTTCATTCCCTTCAACAACTTTCTTCATGCATAATATAGGCAATTGATTCATGCTTTTCTAGTTTATGAAAATGTATCTTGTTGCATAGTTCTTGGAAGACACACATGTTTTAAGAAGAGCAGGTACTTCAGGAGGAGACTCAGACTTCATCACTAGCATCCACCTTCCACTTCATCCACCTTAGCCATATCTTGTTTTACCATCACCCTCACTAGTTTTTCATCAATTTTCATTGAAATTCCCCTAGATACATTGAGTGAATCCAGCCATCTCTTATCTTGGATATTGACTCCTGAGTGCTCCTAGACCTTCTAACACCCCATTCCACTCATCACACACCTTTCCCAAGCTTCCCAAGACCTATAAAACCTCACAATTAGCTCTTGGTTGTATCCTATAGGTTTCATGTAATTCCTACAGGATCATCCTGTAGGTTTCTAGTACATCCTGTAGCTTTTCCTGAAACAGCCTGTTTTGAGGCTGAATTGATGGGAAACCTCTAGCAAGTCACAAAAATCCTCCTAGGACCCCTCCGCACCATCCAACCACCTCATAAACCTTCTAGCAATCCTCAAACGCATTCCATCCACCTGTCACATCCACAAGAACAATTAGTTTGCATACTTGATTTTGTCTAAAAAACAAAAAGTGAAAACAGATGTAATTTAGTTTTTTTCTTACACATTAGTATGGTTTGATGCTTTTTATTTCTACAACTTATATAATAGCATTTGTTTAGTGTTGATTTAGCAATTCTGCTTAGCATAGCTGCTTAAATGGTTAATTAGGGTATGGTGTGATTTAGCACTACATGTTGTTTTTTCATTACTATAGTAGAGTAGCTCTCTTAGAGTAGATTTTCCCTTCTTCCATAAAAGAACCAAGCTTCTTCTGACTCTATAGAAGCCTGGCTTGGAACCCTAGTCGTCTCTCATTGGCAAAATAGTGACAATAGGCAGGACCATCACTTTTAATTGTGCATAAAACACTGTCACCTCCAAGTTTGTACGAACCCTAGGTTGATAAGTAAAGCTGGTAGCCCAGGAGTTACAACATCCTTGCTGCAATACTGACACTCATCAGCTAGCCCCCTTCCTCTTTTCTCCTCTCGGCCTTTGGACTTGGGCATATGGTGGTCCCATAGGACTTGGGGCTGGCCCCATCTAGCTAGTCCTTGGTTTCCATTTACGCTCAGTCATTTCAGCCCGGTCATGCGACTGTGGTAATGGTGTAATGCAGTCCGTGAAGGTTAGGCTAGGCCCTAGCCCTTGGTCACTCGCCCATGGTCTTGTGGCACAGGGCTTTCCAAGGGCTAGGGCTTAGCCCAACCCCTCCCCATATGCCCTTACACCAACCATTTAAATATATCCACTCTATAATGTGTAAACAGGTAACATGTTGGCTTGATGGTGTTGGCCCTTTGTTGTTTAGCATGAGGTCTCGGTTTCGATCCTCGGGGGTGTTGTTTGATCTCTAAGTAAGTTTTGGCCACCACGAGGAGGCCACGTGGTAGCCACTAGTTGGCCCACGTGGCATTCCCTCAGTGGGCCACTTCACCAAAACCAACAACCAATGCAATTCAACCAAATTCGAACCACAAAGATTCTTCCACTTGTCAACTAGCCAATGACAGACGATGGTCCAATCACCCTGCCATGTCATGGTCCAATCAACAGTATGGATTGCTAACTAGGCATCCCAGTAACTAAATTCCATTTTTAGTTGTTTCCCAAAATGATCAGAATGCGATTCTCAGAGCATCCAATGTTGGAGTTGAGTGAAACAAGTTGTAGTGGATTCAAATCAACGAGATCTTCAATTTGATGCTAGTTTCAAGAAGTTGAGGGCACTTTCATTTTTGAGCCTAAAATTGATCACCTAATCACACCTCCCCATTAGGAACTTTTGAACTCCAAACGTTTACTCCCCTAGTTCATATGAAGAGGCTGGAACTCAAAAATACCCAACAACTCAATCCGAATTGAAAAATTTTCAATTGACAAGATTGGCCTTGCCTACAAACACAGTCATCTTATACAATCTTGAAAACAAAGATTTGATTCACACAATTTTCATCCTGAATACTTGTATTAGTGAATCATGTGACAATTTGTAGACAAACTTGAATGAAAAACTTTGTACATTCACTAAAAATTAGTTGGACATGTGGACTTATAAAAAGACAATACATACATCAATGAAAACATCTACTTGTTGAACATAGTGACAATGTTGTTCACTTTACGAAAGTACCTAAATAGTTAATGACAACAAGTATTTACGAAAAATTTACAAAATCTCTTTACAACAAGTCTACCCAAATCTTGCCTCTCCTAGGCTTTTCGGTTATCTTCTTGCAAAATAAATTTGTTATGTTTGATGCCTAGAATTTTATTTATTCTTTTAACCATTACTAGGCATTGCTCGCACACATCTATGAATGGTCAGAAGCATCACAAAACTTACAAGGGTATTTATTGCGTAGGTATTCAAAATTTCCATGCATTGGAATGTTATACATGTCTCTGGAGTTGCAACTTCGACGATTGTCACAAGGTGGTGGCATATCATGCTCCGATGTAATTCAAGCCTTTTAGAGCATTCTCTGCACTCTCTTTGGCTCTATCCCAATCCATGGTACTTTGGTCTTTCCTCAACCATAATTGGATTGGTAATGCCTTAAACATTTTTTCCAAGACCTCCAACTTCATATCCCATCTTAAAGAGCAACCACATACCTATACCCTTGGTATGTTGCTCAAATGCCACAAAAGAGTTATTATGAAAATGAATGGAAGGAGTAGTACTTGAGATTTGATTACCTCTTTAAAATTTTCATGCATCCTTTCTTCTTTTGAAGATGATGATTACGAATAACTTGTAGATAAATCTAACCATCCACTCTTGTCCACTGCCATAGGGTGTGCTTCTTGGAGATGCTTGCAAAACTCACATGCATCATCTTCTACATATGGTTCAAAACCACTATTTGAACCATGAGCACATACTGGCTTCATCTTAGAGGTCTCTTTTGCTAATACAAGAGTAACAATTTTTGCAACTTGTTCATCAAGCACTTACTACAACACAAAGTGCATGTGCATCTTCTCCTCTTTAGCTATCTCCAACATCCTTCTCAACTCTATATTCTCCATCTGAAGAGCCAAATTTTTCTCTTCAAGCTATTGAGTACTCTTTTTGCTACCCATATTGCAACTTGGTCAACTTGTGCTCTGATACCAAACTAATCTGAAAGTGGAATAGGTTATTCTTTCCTCTCTTAAAATCAAATGAAACAAAAACTAGGATCGTGTTAATGCTTTGCAAACATGAAAATGGGTCTTCATAAGAAACATGTTTGTTTAGTTTCCCTTCAAGTGTGAATTAGTTATCATGTGCAAGTTAATCATAATGAACATAACACATATAATTCATGTAGGTATAGAGAAGAGAAACACAAGGTATAATAATGGAGTTCACCCCTCTTGGGCTACATCTCTAGATCTGTCAACATGACTAGACCACTCATATTTCAATGTAAAGATGAAGTACATAAAGTATGTTGATGACCATATGGATATTTCACCTTCAAGGAAATATTCTCCTACAGAGAACTCTCACTAAAGAAAAAAACATGACAACTTGCAATCCCCATGTAAACTAAAACAATACAATGAGTCTTATACGAAAAACCTAGACATCATCTGAAAATGAGCACACATGTAAAAAAAATGACATAATCCAAGCTTCCCTCAACTTGACCTAGAGATAAAAATGTACAAGAGTTGAACCCTATATTTATTAGCTACTGAAAATGAATTTTGAAGGTCAAGAAACCCCTACAAGGTCTTCTTCATGCTCAACACCCTTAGGAAATGCTACCAAACTCTACTTGATCAATACACCTCCTAACTTGCAACCTACAAAAATTCCATCTAGATGTGCTCAAAATAGAAAATAGAGGTCATCAATAGATTCATACGTCCAAAAACCTCCAGGTAGCCTCTTTCTTATCTCAAATTGGTGAAAAACTCAAAACGTTACGAGCTACATGCTCATTTATGAACTTCATTATTTTCCACAATTTCGACCTTTTGGCTAACTGTCCTAAAAATCCACCTCGAAAATCATTAAGTGAGTTACAAATTTTCCCTCTATAGGTGCAATTTGTTGGACCATTAATTTACCCTCTATCTCCTTAGGGCCGAGAAACATGACCACATGGGCTACATAGGGCCAAGGGCCAGGCCTTAACACCCACCCCCACCGGTTACGCCCCTTAACACGGGGACGTGGTCATATTGGGTTCTATAGAACCTGGAGCTAGTCCCTAACAATCTGCACCCATCCAACTTCTCTGCGCGCTCTTGGTTATATGAGGGTCATATGACCCGAGGCTAGCCCCCTTCCTCTTTTCTCTGCTCGGTCTTCAGATTAGGCATTTGGTGGTCCCATAGGACTTGGGGTTGGCCCCCAATCTCCATATACACTCAATCATATTCACCTAGTCATGCGACTGTGGAAAGGTTGTAAAGTGGGTTGTGAGGTTTGGGCTAGGCCAAGGCTTACACCGACCATTTAAATATATCCATTCTATAATGGTTAAACAAGTAACATGTTGGCGCGATGGTGTTTGACCTTGGTTATCTAGCGTGAGGACTCAGTTTCGATCCTTGGGTGATCCTGTTTGGTCTCCAAACAAATTTTTGTCGCCAAGAGGAGGCCATGTGGTAGCCACTCATTGGCCCACATGGTATCCACTCGTTGGCCCACATGGCACTCCCTCATTGGGCTACTTCACTAAAATCAACAACTAACAAAATTCAACCAAATTCGAACCTCAAAGAGTCTGCCACTTGTTAACTAGCCATTGACTAATGATGGTCCATTCACCCTTCCATGTCATGGCTAGTTAGCAATATGGACTATTGACTAGGCATCCTTGCAACTCAAATTCCAAAATTTTTAATTGTTTTCCAAAATGATCAGGACATGATTCTGGGAGCATCCGATGTTGAATTTGAGTAAAACAAGTTGCGTTGGATTCAGAGCGGTGAGCTCTTTGATTTGGCGCTTGTGTCAAGGAGTTCTATTCATTTTCATTTTTGAGCCTAAAATTGATCACCTGATTGCCTTTATACTTTTGGAACTTAAAGGCGACAATAAAAAGTTAGGAGGCCCCTTCAATATGATCTCTTCTTAGCTCTAAGAGGAGGAATTCATAAATTTGGTGAAGAACCATTGGAATCATAAAGATGAAAGTAATGGTAGATTAGCAATCAAATAATTTGATCTCAACCTTCAAAATTTGAAAGGTCATATTAAAGCTTGGGAAAAATAAAAAAAATGAAAAGGAGGAAGCAAATCTTTTAAAGGTGGAGCATGAACTAAGGGCAATAGCGGAGTCTAGTGAAGAAGGTTTCTCCAACCCAAAGTTAAAATAATCCCTTCAAGATTTCGAAAAAGGAAGAGAGATATTTTGGCTTCATGAGAAATAGCTTGATGCTTTAAGAATAGAGCAGCATGGCTTGAGTGTGGTGATGAAAACACAAAAAAATTCAGGCATGTGCTAAATGATGAAAAACTAAGAACATAATACGAAGTATGAGCGATTGGTAACACATAAGTTTCAACTTTTGATGGGCTAGATGAAATGGGCTTGAATAATTTCAAATTATGTTTCAAGGAATACTGACAAACCTCAATCATGGATATCCTACAGGTTGCCCACTGGTTTCTCAATTATGTTACAGAGGAGAACCTTGAGATCTTCAATAGGAAGTCACAATAGACGAGGTGAAAGGGGTGTTGGCTAGTTTTTAGAAAGATAAGAGCCCAAGGGTCAATAAATGGGTGGTTGAAGCTTTCTCCTCTCTCTTCGAGTTTACGTGTCTTGATCTGTTGAAGGTGGTCAATGACTTGAAGGAATAAGGTAGTTTTCTAGCAACATTCAATTCGATATTTATAACTTTCATCCCAAAGAGTGACACTCCTCAGTCCTTCGATGAATTCCATCCAATCCCCTTGTGCAACATCTTTTATAAGGTAAGAAAAAAGACCATAGCAAGGATAATCAAGCCTATTTTGTCATGATTCATCTTGAAGGAATAGTTTGGTCTTTGAGAAGGAAGACAAATTCATGAAGTCATTAGGGTAGCTCAAGAAGGCATACATAGTATAAAGATTCATCACCTTAAAGGGAAATTCTTCAAAATTGACCTTTCAAAAACCCATGATTGCATAAGTGAGGTTTACCTTTGGGTTATCCTCACTCATATCGGTTTTCCACACCCATTTGTAAACTGGACCATGGGATGTATCTAATCAATTTATTTTACATTTATCATCAATGAATCAACTTCATCTTCTCTACAAGATTATAGAGGAATAAGGCAGGGATTCCCTCTTGATCTTATTCTCTTTCTGTTTGTCTTCAAAGGTCTTGGTCTTTTACTTGCTTGGGAAAAAAGGAGAGGAGAATTCCAGGGAATGAATATAGCTATAGGTACGACCAACACACATCCTATTTTTCTAGACAATATTATTATCTTCTATAATGGATCCATTTGAGATGCTAATAAGTTGGCTAAGAATCTTAATTGTGTTCGGGAGAGCAACTAATATGCAAACTAATGCCAAGAAATCATCCATACCCTACCTAAAGCTAGAAAATGAAGAAAGAATACACCTCTCGCAAAAAAATTCCTTTGAGCTATGGGGGTTTGAGGAAGGCCTAAAATACTTAGGATTTCATTTGAAACCAAACAATTACTCAAAAAATTACTGGGCCTAGTTGTTAGCAAAATTCTAAAAGTGACTCAAAGGTTGGATCTTTAGATGGTTGTCAAGGGTAGGGCGACTGGTCCTCATCAAATCAGTATCAGAGCCTATTCTAGTACACTAGATGTCCTTGGCCTAGATTCCTAAAGGAGTTCTTGAGAAAGTCAGGAGACTATGCTTTCCCTTTTGTGGGTTGGTCATAAAGAGCAGTATGTGGATCCTTCAGTAAAATCGTAGAGAATAATTAAACCAAAAATCCTGGGTGGTTAGGGACTGAAGAATATTTCTCCTTTTCATTATAACTTGTTGAAAAATGTGGGTGGAGACTAATCCATACGGAAAATCTTTTGAATCAAGTGGTTATAGGGAAATTCATAGCCCCTTTAGATATGAAGGATTGGATTCACACACCAAACAAGGCAAGGGTAAAGATTTCCATTGTATGGAGAGTTGGAGATGCGCATCGCATCGATGTAGGCATAGAAAGTTGGTCAGACAATGGAAACAAGTAGAATTTATCATAATATATAGTACTTTGGCTCAGGGAAAGGGGACTTACTAGACTGTCACTAATAGAAAATCTCAAATTTTTTTCTTTTTGGTAGTAGTAGTAGAAGATGGTTAGAGAATTGGATCTCGTGGGACATTTTTGATGAAAATGGTCTGAATTCATGATAGCACATCAAGAAAACAATGTTAGACTCAAAGAAGTAGAGGATGAACTTATTTGGTCCTACTCCCCTTGGGAAAATACACTCGAAAGCTAGATTACTTACATATTTGTAAAAGGGGACAAATCATAGAGTAGGTATGTTGGTGGAACATCATTTGGCACCTAAAATGTTTGTTAAATTCAATGATTTTTATGTGGTGTGTTTTGCCAGGGAAGGATCCAACTCGAGATGTCATGTAGAAAAGAGCTAAACAGGTCTAGGTTGGCGTTTCTTGTGTAGAGTAGTTGGAGATTCGATTAATCTCTTGTTCATTGAATGTCCATTTTCCAAAGCAGTGTAGGAAACATGTAACTCCTCTGTTAGACTATCTTGTAGTTGGGAGGGCCAGAGCGTAGCAGAAAGTTAGAGATCATGGTATCAAATTCCTACAATAGAGCTCATCAAGGAATTACCTTTAATTGTCTCATGGGGAATTTGGCTTTCCAAAAATAAGTATATATTTTTAGGACATCCAAGTCCTTCAGAAAAAATTGTTGCAAAAGGCCTTGCAATCTTATCCAATTTTCGTTAGGCCTCTGCAAAATGTCAACCTCGTTAAGTTAGGATGGAAAATCCAGAAAAATTATTTCCTTAGGAATATTTTGATGGCACCTCTTAGGACGTAAACCTTAGAAGGCGGGGGGGGGTGGTGTGGGTTCTCTTTCTCTCAGATAACCATGTTTTTCATGCAAAAATGGGTTTTGGAAGAAGCAAAAACAATTTGGTTGAACTGATAACGCTCAAATCCTTTATTTTATTTTCCAAGAACAAGAGATGTGACTGATCGCAAGCTTATGGGGACTCTATTCTTGTTATAAATTGGGTCAATGGTATTCATCAGTGTTTAAATTTTATATTATTTCTTGTTTTAAAAGACATATTAAGACTAAAATAATCATTCACACTTTACATTTGTGTCTATATATATAAGGAGTGGAACCAATCAACAGACAATATTTCTAAATAGGGTCTAGACACGATTAGGGGGCCTTGGCACATCTCGAAGTGCATAGGTTGAGATCATTATGATTATTAACATCAATCATTCATGGACGAGGCAAAACCTATAGTAGCAAAAAAAGAATAGATGTCCACAAATCACATGCCCCGTTTTTTGTTTATTTATATTTTATCTTTATACTCAAGTTTATTGTTTCGGATGATAAAAGAATTTAGTATATATTGAGACAAATAGATACCTAGTATTCTTGAATTTTACTCTCGGACTATTTTCAGCAAAGCTTTGTATGGCCATGAGATATATATATGGTTTTTTTAATGTGCAATCATGCCATGTATATGGCTCATCTCAGAGCTTGATTGCAATTGAATTTTGTGGAAATTTTTGTGAAAGGGTTCTTTGCAAATCCTTTGGAATGTGCTCTAGTAGTGCATATAAAGAATTTAATTTTGTTTTTGATTAAAATAAATTATGGCTCTTTTTCCTTAGAAAAAACCATAACATTACAGAACATTACAACATCTCTTCCACACTATGTCGGAGAGCACCTCTTGATGGAATTAAAAAATAGAATAATTATACATTTTTCTTGCACTTATGAGTGAAAATATAAAGGCCCATGGGGTGTAGAAGAGATGGTGATGAGGTCTACTATTAAGGCACTATGTGATGTGAAAGTCACTTATTTGAAACTCTATGGGCGAAAATCCAACCATGTTAAGACCTGGTGTAGCCCATGTAGGGTGAAATTGCCTATTGATTTTGATAGCTTAGATGCCCTAGGGTTGTAGTTTCTCAAACCAAAAGGTTAAGCATGCAGTTATCTCAAGACTTGCACAACTTAGCAAACAAAAAAAAGTGAAAATATAAGGTTTTATGTAACTATTGCATCTCCTTCCTATTATGTTGTAATATTAACCAACCTAAATCTATCTTAACTCTTGATCTATCAAGTGTCAATAGGGATCAAATCTCTCAAGGTGGAAACCTCCTTTTTTAGTGCAAAACTTGAGGAAAGTTTTGCGCCTCAAGAGATTTGATCCCTAAATCGAGAGTTAAAATGGATGTAGGTTGGTTTATACTATCTATATATTGTGAATTTTATATATTACATATTATTATTACTTTATTTTTATTCACCTCTCTCATGATTACTAAATTAAAGAAAAATTCTCTAATACTAAGTCCCTTTGGTCTTTCTTTTTAATTTAAGATTTTCTAATTTTATTTTATCTTTTAAAATACAATCATTACATAAATGAATATTTTATTCATATTCATATATTTTATTACTGTGCCTAGAGATGATTTCCAGCCCAGTATGGAAGAGATGTTGTAATGTCCTATCATGTTATTTTATTGTTATGTTATGTTATTTGAACATTTTGATTTGATCAAATTACCAAAGGTTTAAGCAAAATGGAAGAGATGTTGTAATGTCTTGTCATGCTATTTTATTGTTATGTTATGTTATCTAAACATTTTGATTTGGTCAAATTACCAGAGGCTTTTGGAATGCAGGTGTTAACAACCCATAGATTTTCCCATGGTATTCTTTTCTAATAGAGCCTATTCAAAGGCATAAAATTCCAATTAACTTTCCTTTATTTCAAAGAGGCTATCTTAAATTGTTGTATATTATTTGATTGAATTTTTATAACCAAGCATGAACTTTAACCCATATTTGAAGAGATTAGCTACATAAAATATTCTTCCTCATAAGATAAAGATTTGTTTAGGTTAGGCCATATTTTTATAGGAAAATGGGTTTGAAAAAATATTTACAATAAAGATAGATAAACAAAAATAAATATTTGTTTAGTTTATGGCCATACTTTTATTGGGAAAATAGCTTGAAAAATTATTTTGAGGAAGGATATATAAACTAAGAGATCCTCATGTCCAATAAAATTGTTTAATATGGGCGAGATGTGTTTAATATGAATGATAGATAAGCTAAGAGATCTTGTTTTCTAGTAAAAAAATTGTTTAATATCGGAGAGAAATATATATATTATATATATTATATATATTATATATATATATATATATATTATATATATATATATTATATATATATTAATTTGAATAATCAAAGAGACCTATTGAGCAACAGATTGATGTTTGGATTTAATTGAATAATTAAAGGGTGCTATTTTAAGTTACTGAATTTTTTTGACAAGTTGGAAACCTTTTGAATGTAATACTTCATGCTTAATCATTGACAAATTGATAAGATAAAATTGTAGTCATAATTTAACTATAAATTTTAAATATATATAAAAATGATATCCATTAATGGAACTGAGCCTTTAAGTTTTAATATCTTGCATTTTTGTAGATTTATTTGCTATAGTTTATATTACATTTTTTAACCTATTAATTATTACATTTAAATATAAATAGAAAAAATGAAATCAAGGAGAAAGCTACCTTGCCTTTTTCGCAAAATGTCGTGAGGACAAAGTTGCTTTGCTTTTTTAACCAAATGCTATGAAAACCTATAGAAAAAAATGACATATTATTTTAGTAGAAATAAAGTCATTGTAATCTTCAAATTTAAAACAATATTTTTAAGAGGTTATGTATATTTATTATATATATATATATATAGACACACACTAAATTTTTGAGCTAGAATTTTTACTAAATATTTCCATTTGACATTAATGCCACCCACCAAACAACTATTTCTCATAAGTCCCCGCACTTGGTGGATCGAGCAAACATTTTTAAATGTTGTGTAAAAGGATGGATATGTGTGAAGGGTCAAGGAGAGGGCCAAGTAGATCTCAAACAAGAAATTCCTAGAGATAGGTAACTTTTTAGGCTCTAGGACTAGGGTGAAGGTTGAGTTTTAGGGTTAGAGTTAAGCCTAGAGACAGGTAGCTCTCTAGTATCTAGGGTGAGGGTGAAGGTTGATGGTGGTTAAGTCATAGGGTTAATGTTCAATTTGGATTACTTGGGACAATATCATTCAATTCTTTTTACTAAAACCTTTTAAAGATCCCATGGACATAGTGATTTAAATTAACAAAATCACATAAATAAACATATATATATCTAATGAGTACAACCACCTCCATGATAATTCAATTTTTTTATTAAATTCTAAAATCTTTCTAAAAATCCATTGACTTAGTGATTTATATCTCTAACAAAATCACATAACTAAATAAGGAGTACAACCAAATCACATAAACTAACATAGATCCATTTTATCTCCATATCTATCCAACATTAAGAGGGATGAAATCCCTCAAAGCTCAAACCTCTTTTTTATTGCAAAACTTGAGAAAAAGTTTGCACCTCCATAAATATTTATGTTTTATAAATTCATATATCAAAATTTGTAAACTTATATGGTAGTGTAAAAAAAGAGAATAACGTGGTAATATATATATATTATATAATATATATATAATATATATTATATATAATATATCCCTAATATATATATATATTATATATATATAATATTATATTATGATTATAATATATATAATATATATCCCTAATTTCATTAATAATAGTAAAATTTTAAAATTTTTGTAATCAAAAACTATAAATTTTATAATAACAAATTGAAAGGTAAAATGTAAGTTAACAAGCCTAGTTATTGGAAATCATGGATGGAACTTGACCGAAGTTGTGAGTGATACTTCCTGATTACATCGTTGATTTGAATCATATATATGTGTGGATGGTGAGAATAGGATTTTAACTTTTAATTCATAGTAATTATAGTAAAGATGAACTTGAGATTTCATTATCACCATATACAAAACCTTTGCAAGTTACAATATAAAGATATAAAATTGTTTTACCTAGATTTTTCTTACATATTAGTAACATTTTCATATATGTTTGATACCACAAAATTAATCATTATCACTTTGAATGCAAACATAGTAATTATTCATTCAAAACCAAATTATAAGCATAGATGAAAGGTCCAAACAAATTAAATAGCTATTACTTATGATGCATTATGATGCATTGTTGAAATAAGTTTATTTTATTTTTTGGTGTGAAACAATACACACAAACTAAACCCAAAAATCCATTCCACTAAAATGCTCAAAGCTAAACACTGAATCATATTCCAAATATGCCCAAATATCCATGAGAAGAAGTTAAAAAAAATCATGGTGAATAAAAAAATGGTTGATCAGTATAGAAATTGACAACTTGCAAACTATGTGCATTTTGTGTATCTTTTCAAACTTGGCTATATATTGCTTTTGCTTCGCTTATTTTCAACCTAATATAGATATAAATATTAAATGAAATTAATCATAAATAATTGTAAATTACAAAATATAAGGCAAGCTATAACATACCTCCCGAAACTACAATACCAACTGCTTAATCTACGAACCACGAAAGAAAAAGAAAGAAAATATTAACAATGTCTATTTAATATGGTTAAGGGTCTATTTAATATGCTTAATAGTCTTCACCAGAGAAAATCATAATTATGGGTTCCATTAGTTCATAAAATTACATCAAAAAAATTGCTAACCCTTTCACACAAAAGACACAAGAAAGGAATCAAGGGCTTCTGTTTCATTCCATTGTTGCAATTTACTCTCCTTCTGCTACCATTTTATAGCATATAAAAACTTCAATATACATTATATCATCCGTTTTCACGGCGCAGATTTTATTGATTATGATGCTCACATGTAAACACACTATATTTTATCTAGAAAACAGTAAGGACACCACTATTGAACTTACCCTATATATAGATAACAGACAGCGGATTCTTTATTTATTTATGCAGAAGGAGAATCCAGTTAGTATATGTCTTTAATGGCAATACCTTCCATAGGCATAGCCTCCTCCTCCCCCATATTGCTGATATTTGTGCTGACCCATCACAACCTTCTTCTGCTGCATGGCATGTCCCTGGAAATCATCCTCGTAGCACTCACCAGCCTCAGCATGAATCATCTTGCGAGAGCCGCCATAGCCCCCGCCTCCACGATATCCGCTCTCCCTCTGATAATCATCGTTATCATATGTGGTAATGATTTCCTGACGGACGATCTCATACCCACCACCATTATTTCTCTGCATCTGTTTATGCTTCTCCTGCTGATAAATTCTTTTGATCTCCTGATGAATTCTCTTGACAAAACATTCTTCATTGCAGATGTTCTTGATTCCCTCCCTTTTCATCTAGCGGATGATACTGTACAGGAAGGCTTCTCTATCCTTATGGGAACTCAGCTCTCTTGTCCAATTTATCTTCTCAGAGACCATCATTCTCTTCACGAAACTCACCTCACTACTGCTGAATTCAGCACAGGCCACCACCTGATCGTTATATCCATCATAGCCGCCATGGTCATTGCTAACTTTGGTGATAGATAAATTGCTGTGGTTGCCGTGGTTGCTGAACCCCTGCGTCTTTGATGTCTTTTCAGAAACAAATCTAATGAAGGATTCTTTGTTGCAGATGTTTTTGAATCCCTGCTTTTTCATCTCGCGCATAATTTCGAACATGGACTCTTCATTAATTGAGAACTCTTTAATCTCCTCGCAAGACATCATATCCTTCACGAAACTCATCTCTGTATCGCTCAGTCGATCCACACCACCATACTCAGAAACTGCATGCACACTGTTCTGCTGACTGCTACAGCTGACCTTACCAACAATTTCAGCCTTCTTTTCAAAAACTATTCGAATGAAGGTTTCTTCATCATAAATATTTTGAACTCCGCGTTTCTTCATCTCCTGCAATATATTCACCAAGAATTCCCGTTTATTTGGAAGCTCATTTATCCACTTCTCATACCTGAGCTTCTCGTGGGACATCATTCTGCTCACGAACAACATTTCCTCCTCCTCATCGTACTCCAGCTTCATGTTGTTGCCACTTTCCATTTGCTGGTACTTGCTGCATGCATATTGATCATGCCCAGGAATTTGCTGAGTTCTCTTCATATAAATCTCCACACTTTCGTACGCATTACCGCTATTTCCTTGCTGGCAGTACCCGCCATTGACTAACTGAGACTTCTTCATCTTATCAATGACATCAACCACTGCAAGATCTGTGGACTGATCATAACCCAAATCACATCTATTCCTCATCATCTTTTTCTCACCACAATAACCACCTCTGTAGTACTGTCTCTGCCTCTCCATGTCTAACGAAATCACACAACCCCAAGAGCTAATCACAGAAAAGAGACCCGAATTAGCCTCCACTACTCTGAATTACGCTCAATGTTGTTTGTAGGTGATCGAAGAACAAAAGCCATTTTATAGGAAATTTTACATCTGCAACTCATATTCTATCCTTTGCCGACCTCAAGAATTAGATTCGTACTTTATATGATTCTGTTTGAATTCAAAATTTCCTATAGTTATTGCCATTATTATTCTTTCTTATCAGCATCTTCTATCAGCCTTGAAAATGGTTGCATGGAAATATTGCTGGTATTCGTTTTACTATCACAGTCAGATGGCTACAGAGGCTCAAGCATAAAAACACAAACAGGCCAAAATTCAAGGTTCCCTTACAGGTCAATTAATTTCCTGAGATACTATAATCTTCCATTAGTGTTGGAAAAAGAAATTCAAAGAATAAAGGCGGCAAAACCGAAAAAGCATATTATCAGGGACCTAGTGCACAATAATAGCATCCCTAAAAAATTATCAGATACCATACCTTACAAAAAAATTTGGGTGGAATTGACAGAAAGGGTAGAATAACTACGGCAAAACAACTCAAGCATATTTTCTTGATGACCAGAACAACAGCCACATGGTTTATTTTTCTTATTGGGATGGCAGCTGTACTTGGATCTTCGAATAAACCAAATTCATCGATGAATAAGTGAATAATCCAATTCACTCTTCATCACAGAGGGAGGTTCTCATGCGAATATTTTATAAAATTATGAGGCAAATCCCTCCTTTCTATCATCTTCATCCATTTAAGAGTATTTAATGATGAAGCATCATTTGCATTTCACTCACGGAGAAACTTTCGGTACAGAAGGACGATGCTTTCTTTGAACAGCACCTTGTTTTTTTGTTGAAAATATAATTTCAACGCTGACCGTCCAATCCCCGAAACCACTGTTGCAATACCACAAAACTGCTGGCAACCTCATCGCACCACTCTTTGGCATAAAGTGGTTTCCGTAAAATCAACTCCGATAAAACCTCGAGCTGACGCGTGGATTGGGGTGACATGGGGTGACATCACCCTCTGACATTTATCTGACGATAAATGTCGGTCAAATGTCCCATATCTGACGCGTGGATTGGGGTGACATGGGGTGACATCACCCTCTGACATTTATCTGACGATAAATGTCGGTCAAATGTCCCCATCCGATATGCTTCCGATTTGGTTCTTCATCGTCCGCCGTTCTATTGAAAGGAAGGTTCTCCGCCTTTTAATTCTCCAAAGTACATACGAGCCCTGCTAAAATTAAATACAGCGTGGAGTAAAACTATGGACCATACCTTATGTTAATGCAATGACATGTTTTTGGTAAAACACTTAATATTTTTACGGCACATTATATTTATTTTTCTACGGAAGGAAGAATGGGTGTATTTACGGCATGTAAGTTTTTATTAAATAGCATATGAACCTATGATATATGTTTGGTATGAGTGTTGACTTCCAGTTAGTGTAGCACACGGGGAGGTGTAGAATCTGGGTTCCCAGCAGCCTATGAAAACAATGGGGATTGCACACGGTGAGGTGTGTTGAAACGCTGCAGCGAATGAAGACCAAGGAGAAAATGCAGCAGCGTAAATCTTTTTTTATAATGTAAGAAATGCAATGAAACACAGAGCAGTGTGCAGAAGAAAAAGAACAAGGGCAGCGTGAAAGAGGATGTATGCACAACAGTGCATAAGATATGCATTATGTTTATTATTCCGTTGAATTGTGTGAAGAAATGGTGAAACGCACAGTTGATGCAAAATGGGACTGTGCAGGAGAAAAGGTGAAGAAGTGAAAGAAGAAAAACCAGGGGAAGTATGTAAAACCATGAATTGTTTCACACAGCAGTGAAAAGGTAAATCTGTAAATCCCTGTAATTTTTGGTTTTCACACAGCAGTGAATGTAAATGAAATTTTTACACACAGTGGTGTAAAATTTCAAAGAAGACAAAGTAATTTCTTTTGTAATGTTTTGGTGAATCCCTCTGAGTGAAAGAGGATGAATATGTCTCAGTAATTTTCATTTTAATGAATAGAAATCTTTTATGGTGGTGCATTACTCTGTTCAGTAATTTTTTTAAGGCTTCCCTATGCACAAAAGATCCTGGAGTAGAGAAATAAAATAGAGCATTGACTCTGTGTTCAGTTAATGTTTGGTTTTGGTATTTTCCCATTGCAAAAATACCCAACAGTGGTATCAGAGCAAGTCCAGGCTCTTTGATGGTGACACAGCAGGTTCATGCTCTTTGAAGTGTCAAAGAAGTTGAAGGAAAGACCCTTGTTGCAGCAGCAGTAAAGCTTCTCCAGCTGTGTGAAGTTTCAGCCAAAGGGATTCAGGTATTTCTCAAGTTTTTGAGTTGCTGTTGAAGAAACAGTGAGTCATTTTAAAAGCACAGTCAGTGATTTTAAAAATAGTTAAGAATGTCAAGGTCAAAGAAGAAAGTGTCCAAATCCCCTAAGGTTGTATCTCCCTCTTCTATTAATATATAAAACAAACTATTTGAAAGCATTTTATTTGAGGCTCCAAGGTTAAATGGGAACTTTGATATATGGGAAATAAAAATGAGGACTTTCTTAAAGTCTCAAGGGATTAAAATTTGGGAATCAATGATTGATGATAGCAAAATGGATGGAGAATCCAAGGAGTACAATGCAAAAGCAACAAAGACAATCTTGGATGGGCTGCCTGATTCTCTAAAGAAGAATCTAGGAAAATATTCATCAGCAAAGGATATATGGGATAGACTTCATGACCTTCACTCAAAGGGAGCACTGACCATGACCATGAATCAAGAAGAAAATTCTGAACCCATCATAGAAGCTGAAAATGAGAAGGTTGACCTCAT
>APFE031277950.1:0-21227 GCA_000404065.3 Pinus taeda | reverse complement strand
TATTGGACGAAGCCATCATCTTCAAAGCAATTTTTAATTCAATTTCATGTCATTGTATATATAGGGAATATAACGAAAGTGCTAACAGACTTTCCAATGAGGCCATGCTACTACCCCGAGGCTTATGGATGATCACGAAACAGATGGGTGTTGAACAATACCAATACCATCACCACCCCTATATAGATCATGAATATCATAGGGTGGAAAGGCCCTAATTTATTGTTTTTTTAATATTTCATAAAAACAGTGTATCTATTTTTTTGAAGATATATATGCACATATGGCTCAATAGAATGAATACCTTTGCGAGGTTTCTATGTACAGTTTTTTTTATCTTTTTTGAAAAATACCCACAGTTAATGGCTTTCGCCAACTTATTTACTGATATTTATTTTGAAATGGCCATGGGCCAACAGCATATGCCTTGGGCATCTACTACATGTAATTTTTACACATAGTGAAAGATTATGATTTTTCCTTTGGAAAAAAAAATATGGAATCAAAGGCTGAAATTAACTATCTAGATGGAATCTCTTGTAAAATTAGGTTGTTTCAAAGAAAACAGCACTACAAACAAACTTTGAATATGAATATTATGTTGTTTTTCAAAGAAGGAATAAAATGGACTAGAGCGCCACATGGTAGGTAGAAGGTAGCCCACGTGGTGATAGATATATAATTAGGCTATTGAGTTTTAAAAAAATATTATCTTTCTCTCTAAATTTTCCTATAAGATCATTTTTTACAACTAAGTTATTTATAAAATGATATTTTTTATAAAATAAGTGAAAAACACTTTTACAATCAACTCACTTTATAAAATAAAGTGGCATGTCGAAAGTAACTTTTAAAAAAAAGCAGTAATGTTATCATAGTGATTCACTTTTATAACTTAAATGAAATACACTTTATAATAAAGGAATCAAATACTCTAGGTTGTATGAACTTTTTCAAAAAGAAACCTAAAAAAGGGGAACTTGAACTCAAAATATAATAAACAAAGTAAATTTCAACCAAGCTAATGCAAAATATATAGAAATTTTGATGGAGGAGGGAGGATTTTTATTTTCCTTTTATATCTCAAAATGTGTGTTGAACCTCTGAATTGTCCTCTTTTTGGCAAATGCTTTCCCTTTATTTCATCCATTTTGTATACATTTTTATTTCATCCATAAATTATAGGCCATTCAGGTCATACACAACTACAATAAAAATGTATCATCTAACTCTCAACTCATAGTCTATGATTTCTTTGTGAAATTGATTAAAATTTTGCTATAGCTACTAAAAGATGCATATTCTACAACTAACTAGCATTCTTGCAGCCAAATACTAAGTTGAATAGGTTCACACAAGTTTGAAGCCAAACAGGACATATGGATAATTGCCAAATGTTAGCCACATGGACATCCACCTATTCGACCTAGAAGTTTACAAGATGTGTGAATCTTGTTGGTCAAACCAAGAGTTAGACGTGGAAAAGGAATTTTATTCTCACACAAAATTTCAAGGAGTCAACCTTATCATCAAGTGAGCATGGAGAAGTCAAGCAAGCAAGATCTAGAATTTAGAATTTTAATTAATGATGTGTCAATCAAAATTTCTCTCATGATTAGCTCTTTTAGTAGCGAATCATGAGAGAAAATGTTCTATTTTGATTTTAAAACTTAGGTGTTCAATCAAAGACTTACTTCTCAGGATTAATTTCTTGAAGTTGTTAGTTCATAAAACATTATAAAATGATTTGATCTAGAACCGAGGAAAACAAGTATTAAGTTTGGAATTAATATTATTCTTTGGAGACAAAGACTTTGTTTTTGCAGTTAATACAAATACTTTGTTGCAGGTAATCTACATCCAGTGGTCTGAATTCCTAGTTCCTCGTGCTCACCAGGAGGGCCCCCTATGGAGTTGTGAGATAGCATAGTTGTTATTTCAATTTCATTATTTAGAATAGCTTTCATTTCAATTGGATTTTCAAAATAGATTGATGCAATGATGCTATGTTTTCAATTCCAGTTTTTCTCATTTATCCTTGGTTCATGATAAGTCAAGCGCTTGGCAGTAAAACAAAAACTCCAAAAATATGTGTTTTACGTTTAGTCTCATATTTATTTAAGTATTATGATTATTCATGATTATGAATATGCACACCGGTATCCTATGAAGGCTTTTACATTTTGAATCTCTTTCAATTCATGCTCTTTGATCACTGCTTTTTAATTTAATTCCATTTCAATACTACTTTTGAATGGATAGTTAGATTTTTGTCATGTCTCTAGGATAGATTGATGTCAAATATCTTTAAATTAAAATGAGAATAGAATCATATATTTTCAAGTCAATTAGATCATATTTACACTTCCTGCTCAATATAATAGACTTTAATTTTTTCTCAAATAGAATAGCTTTCAATTTTTGTCTATAGGAATAGTTTTGAATTCCTGAAACATTAGCATAGTTTGCTTTGAATTTTATGCAAGATTGAATGCCTTATAGATAGAATATGAGTGTACTTAATGAGAATTATTCATAGATAGGTTAAATTTACATTTTGTATTTAGATTCATTCTTTTTGATTAAAAATAGATTTCCTAGCATATATAGTGCACATGCACTTCACAAGTTCACAAACCCTAGTTGATAAGGTAATGACATCATTTAATCAACAATTAAATTACTCAAAAATATATACCTACTCCACAAACCCTTGTTTTTCCCTAAAAAAACTTTCACACAACAGCATACAAAAACAAGTGAAATTTATATTGAATTAAAAAAATTGAACCTCAATAATAACGAGATCGGATATTAGTTAGCTTACTTTGAAAATGCACATTTTCTCTCTACTTCTAATTTGTTGATATTGCATAGAGCACTTGAGAAAGAGAAATTATCCAAATGGACCTCAAGTACCATGATCAATAAAATAGGTTATTTTACATAGGACAAATACCTTAAGTAACAACTCACACAACCAGGTCAAAGATCGTAACATGTTGTTTCATGTTGTTAAACACTCTAAGTGGGAAATAATCCACAACCTTAACTAATGTGGCCACCTTAGATAATTATTAATGAAAAAGAAAAAAAATTATATAAGAGAGTTTTTCACAATTGATCATTAGAAAATAACCCTCCATGCACTTTAAATGGAGATCATGGACCGATTGGGTGTTAAGCCATGGATCAACAGCCATTAGTATCAAGGAGAATATGAGTCATTATATCACTCTATGTCTAGAACATATTGGGACAAACAGATTACATAATTACAAATGCCTAATAAAGAAACACACTTTTAAATTAGACCAAGTTGATCTTAACTAACTCTTAAGTAACTAAATATCTCAATAATTAACTCTCACTTAAAGGATTTTGTAGATGCACAAATTCACTTGTAGAGGATTTCATATGATTGTTTTATCTTTGAGGCGGAGAGGCTTACTTAGCCAGTCAAAAAAATGGCCTTAAAAGGAGTTATTTCTTTACACAATGTTGGGATAAGGTCTTGTTGATGCCTCAAAATTCACAGTGACAACATGGGGGATAACCACTCGGTCAGGGACTTGAATATTGTCCCTTATCCGTTTGGATTGGTGGCTCTGAATGGATTTGTGGGACCAGTTTCCCAATCTTTGAAAAGATGGTAGGATGGGGTATGCGTTTAATTATCAAAGTTGATTTGGTAGATGAGGGTAGTTTCAAAAAAAAAAATCAAACTAAACTATATTTACTATTTAGCTAGGTTTAAATCAATATTTGTGCAATCTAGATAAATGACTATCTTGAATGATAATAAAGATTATTCATACAAGAAGTATAAAACATTCATAAAACAACTATTTCGATTAAATAGTTAATTGAAATGGTTGATTGTAAAAATATATCGCATCAAATATCTAACAAAAATTTTTCTTTTCAAAAAATAAAATATGGCAACTCAACTATAATTCAAAAGTGAAGGAATAACAGGTTGTATTAAGATATAATTGACAAACAATAAACATATAAAAGAAACAGCTTAATCATTTATAAAATAATCACTACGCAATGATAAAAGTACCTGATGCGAGAGGACTCATCCATAGACAATAAGGTCACAATCCATGTGTCTTCTCCAAGATTGATCACAGAAAAATAAAAGTGCATTTCTTAATAAACTTTCTCACATAAACTTTCACGGACTAGATCTTCAAAAATTAAATAAAATATTTAAAAAGGTACAAAATTGTATGTTTTTTAAAGTGTTTCAAATAAAATTGTCAGACCCCTTTCTAAATACATGAAAGGGGTTTAAATATCAAAAAATATTACAAAAATAGCTAAGCACTAAATCTTGAGTCGTGAAACGACTCTACCTAGAATCAGTGCCAAAAGTGCAAAACTAAAATTGATATAAAACTTAAAAAACCTGATCATGATTGTTGTTGGCTTCTCATTTTCTTCCACATCTCATAGATATCCATCATAGTTTGAACTTCTTAAGGCTGCCTAATGCTTATCTTTAGCTGTCCCACATAAATTGTATCTAATAGCGATGTCGTCATATGGATGATTGAATTGGTTAAGCATCGTAGGGCCATCAATTGACTATTTGGTTTTACCAAATATGACAATTAAGCATCCCAATTCAAATTCAATAGCTGCCTGATTCGCTGTTATTTTGCTGCAATACTATCGTGCTAGATTAACTGCAAATCATCAATCTCGGGCATATTTCTTGGCGAACATCTTTGAATGAAACATGCATACCAAATATTATCATTAATAGTTTCAATTATATTGTTTTATGCTTCACTTGCACTTGAAACTTCCCTCGCAACCTATTTTATTTGGATTTCCCAATCACTGAAGAGAATATCCTTATGAGATTCTTTGACCTTTAGAAATTTTGTTGTCTTTCCCTTTGAATTATCTTGCCATGTGATCAAATTTGAAATTTTCTCATCTATTTCTTCAAAATTGATTTTAGCGTCACTGAATCAACCCACTAATGTATCAGCTTCTTGGCACATTGGACTAATCTCTATTAACTACTTATAGAAGATTGATTGTTGCTTTGATAGAAATGAATTGATTTCTAAAGCTTCTTTGATGAATTCATCCACTTTTAGGCAATCCTTTATTTGATATGCAATAAATCATAGCTGCGTGATTTTAGTGTCTTTAGCATTTAATTATACCTGGCTCTAAAATCTTAGGTTGTCAAAACTCTGTTGCATTTGTTTAAGCTGTGACCTAATATGTTCCTGTGTATTCTCCTTTTCTTTTATGAGTTGATCTTCCAGCTGCTTTATTCTTTTCTCTTTTCCTTCGATCAAATTTCTCACTTCTTCCACTTTTTCAATTGTCGCAGAAGCATAAGCTCTTGCAAACTGAGATAATTTGGTCAAATTTTTAGATGGGTCTATAGGAGCATCCTTCCAGACAGCATCCATTAGTTCATTGTCTGGAAAGCTAATAGCAGCATGGTCAATTTTTATCTTTTTCCTTTGTCTTATCATTATTGCTCGATGTTTGGAACTATAAAAAATATCCAAAGCTAGAATTTCCTCCTCTTTCAAAACAAATTCTCAAGAAGGAAAAGTAGGAATTACTTCGATATCTCCTGAAGTAGCATGACCTCTATCTGAAGATTTCTTGGGATGGTTTGGTGTCTCGGGCAAAGTTTGTTCTTGACTCATACCAGCCTGTGATTTATTAATGATTTGTTCAAACTGCCCCCAGGCTTTCTGCATTTGTTCTTGATCAAGTCCTTTCTCAGTACTCTTATTGTTAGAAGGTTATTCTATATCTTTCTCTATAGCAGACTCTTTTTGTGATTCAGCATCATTGGGTGTTGTGTTTGCATCCTCTTCTGAGACATTAGTAGACAACTTTACTTCTTGAGATTCCTGTGGGATTATCTTAAGTAGATTCAAAGGCACATGGGTTAACCTTTGATGTCTGTATTCCCTAAATACTGCTAATTCATCCTATTTCAGTCATAGGGCAGCTAAAATTCGTACCTATGAAAATTGTTCAGTTGCTAAAAAAAGATCGTCAAAATGATCATCCTCGTGAATAAATGCCTTAACCTTGATAGTCATGGTAAAATCATACACGACCTTTATAGGGTCGTATTTCCTTTCTCGAAACTCAACCAAATTCAAAATGTGAATGTGTTTGACTTCGAATTGTGCATGTCTGAAGTCATTTAAGAAATAAACACCACACTGGAGTGGAAAAGTGGGCAAGGTAGACTTTTTAGACTCTTTGAGGGATCTGGTTACACCTTTGGTAACTGTCTAATATGCAATTTCTCTAGCTAACAATTTATCTAGGACATACC
Organism: Pinus taeda; assembly: GCA_000404065.3. Lineage (NCBI taxonomy): Eukaryota > Viridiplantae > Streptophyta > Pinopsida > Pinales > Pinaceae > Pinus > Pinus taeda. The sequence goes on along the minus strand of APFE031277950.1, from coordinate 14,890 downwards.
ACAGAAGTACATGTGGTGGAGTAGTGCTTCCAAAAACTCTGATATATGTGAACAATTCTTCTCCAAACCATCTCGCCACAAGTTGAATATCAACCTTGGCTTCTTCTGATAACCTTGGGGCTTTCTTATCAAAGACATCCGGTTAAATAGGAGCATAACCCCCTAAAAAATCTGATAGAAATGTTCATTGAAACAAGATTTCCAAAGAGATTTATGGTACACATGGATTTATGTGGGATCCTGAGGAGTCCACTTCCATCCCATGATTGGAAAAGGAAAAACAAAACATACAACATCCATGACATAGGCAAGCATGTAAAATGGAGGAATGGTTCTTGTAGTAACATAACTATTCCTTCTATATTATATGATATGGTGGGCTAAGTTATTTGACAAAATTGTGCCCCAATCCATGACTATAGAATTAGAGGCGGCATCAATGAGAGGCACCCATTCCAATGAAAACTTGGTAGCATCTGCGTACCCAAATAACCTACATAGCATTGCAGCAATGTATAAATAAGGAGTAGCGAGAGAGGCTACTGAATACATACCAGTTCTATCCATTTTGTGTTTGCTCAGATTTGCCCTCCATTGTTTTATAGATTTAGAGGGTTCTTCATTTTCAGCAGCAAATTTCTCCACAAATGCTTTATCATAATCCTTGTGCGACGAAGGTAGATGATACATTTTTTGATATCCTATGATTTAAAGGAGTCAATGACCACTTGCCTTAAGGTCATGAATTCTTTGTCCTTAATATTTACATTTTCAATAATCCATTTGACCATATCAATATAGGGTAATAACTTTGGTCTAGATGTTATCTTATGCAAGAGAGAGCATGCAACTTCATGATAAGAAGCGATTGAAGATTGCATATCATCTATAATGGCTTCCTTCTATATTTCCTTCTCGAATAAGCTATAAGCATTTTCCTAGGAGCCGGTACCACACTCTGGTATACAAGTTGTATTAGAAAACAAAGGTGGTGACTCCAGTATATCTCCAACCATGGACTGTGTTCCCTTTCCCTTATTCATCTTGATCATTCAGCTGAGTAATCGAGTCTTTGTTACAGTCTTGTCACCACAAAGAAGACAAGAGTGATATTGTAGAGAACGAGAAATAAGAGTATAACGGCATGCAAATTTGAAAACCTTATTCAAATTAATGAAACTGAAACACTTAAATGTATCCGTAATGGTGAAAAGATATTGAATTTCTTGAGCTGTGGAATCATAAATATCCATAATCTGAAATGATATCCGCGTAAGATTCAGATTAATTCACATTATGCTAACGATCTTTTCGAAGTAGGTTATTAAAACCTATTAACATACCACCCCTAAGTGAAATATAACTTTAATGACGTGTCAGTGGGTCCATATTCCATTGCAAATCGGCTATTCGCAATGTCACATGGTATGTTTAATTACCAATTTTGCGATTATGCGATTTTTGAAATAGCGATACAACGGATGCGAACATATTCCGATATTATAATTAATTCGTTTGTAGTGTCCATCGTGATATCACAATACGTAAAGGAAGGTTTTAACATGTTTCATTTCTTTTTTGCAATGCGAAAAGTCTGGCCTGATTTGACCTGAAAGGAATATACTTGGATTTTGCGCATATCACAAATCGATGGTGCTTAAATTAGTAACATTAACTACTACACACAAGACTTTTGCAAAATGTGAAATGTGATTTAATCTTTGGAGTGGTATTTTGTATTTTTGCCAAGATTTTAATGTATTTTAAATCAAATTATTTTCTAAAGGGTTCCCATTTGTTATCTAAAGGATTCTAACAAATGGGGGTTATTGTACATCACAACAATTAGCGATTCAATGGAAGAACTAGTTATCTCTAATAATTTTGAAATTTCTAAAACTTTCAAAGTAAAGATAGTTCAGTAAATAGGAATTGCATGAAATTTTAGATTAGTAACATTTATTTTAAAAATAACACAAAATCACCTAATTATAATTCATTTGAGATCCTCTTAAAGATGAAAATTCCTTTGTCTATATCAGCCTTTACTTAGTTTTGAAAATAAAGCAGGGGGATTTTGCATATCAGCTTTTTAATGTACTCATTTGTCACAGGTAGAGCCTCTACTGCTAGCAGGTGTCCATAGCCTCAATAGGGTTACCTTTTAACCAACAATGATTCAGTATCCCATCCAAAAAAGAATGCAATTTTTAGAGATAAATTCAAAATCATATACTTATTTTTCTTTTCTTTTTTACAGTTTATTATTATTTTCTTTTATTACTCAAAAGTAATTGTCTTGGTTTGGTCGCCAAATGATGACAATGCCATTCACCAGTTGTAATTAAACTGAGCAAGTTGGCTCATGATGAGACCCCTTGTCTTCATATTTAGATAATCTCAAGCCATTACCCTATGTTGATATGCATTCTTGGTAATGTCAGTCTTATTATTTCCCTATGAACATGGTAAGAAGGCTCTTGCTGAGACCTCTTATCTTTTAAGTTTTAGTATATTTTGGAATTACACTTTAAAAAGAGAAAATTTTACTGGATGGGGAGAACCATTGACTCCTTATGAGTTCTGGATGACAATTATAGAGTTGAAGATGCTTATCTACAAATAGGCTTTACTTTGTTAAGGATACCTTTCCTAATTGATAATAGAACAAATGTTTTTTATAAAGTTGGAGGTTTCTCAAAGAATAAATAATTCTGGCGGAAAAATAAAATTTCATAGATTCATGGAACTAAGCTAATTTTCAAATTTTATAATTGTTTCCTTGACGATCTCTACTTCTAAAAACGAAAAATCAAAATATTTCAAAAAGATTTATTGTGAAGCCAAAAGCAAATGTCATTCAACATTTATTTTCCTAGAAAGAAAAAGAATCGAAAAGATAAATGCGATAATGTACAATTAGGAGAGGTTATCTCCTAAGAAAAGATTTTTTTCAAGGTAAGCTCACTAACAGGAAGAGAGTCTCTTCTTCCTGTTAAATCTTGTAATATGAAGTTCGATGGGCCTACTTGCTATACGATTTGAAATGGACTAAGCCACAGCCTTTGGAATTTGGTGTGTTTACCTTTTTCATCATGTGCTTTGTCCCATTTCAAGACAAGATCTCCGACTTGAAATGAATTTGTGGAAACTGAACTAGCATCAAAATAAGTTTTAACTAACTGTTGATGACGAACATGTGTAATCTTTTCTTTCTCTCTTTCCTCCTCTAATTTGAGAATTTGGTCGTTCCTTAATTGTAATGAAGAAGAAGGAGTTTCTTAAATGAATTGCACAAAGGCCAGAGAGGGAATAGCTATATTAGATGGAATGGCAGCTTCTTTACCATAAACCAAATTGAATGGAGAAGTGCCTATCGAGGCCTTCTCAGTGATTCTATCTGCCCAAAGAGAAAATGTCAAATATTTGTGCCAATTCTTTTGGCTTTGGTCAATAGTTTGTTTAATGATTCTAATAAGATTTTTGTTAGTTGACTTTGTTAACATGTTCCCTTAAGGATAGTCATTGGTAGAATAATTTAATTTAAAACCTCTTTTTAGTGCGAATTTAATTATACTATTTCCAGAAAAATAAGATGCGTTGTCGAGCATGAGTGCATTGGGTAAGCCAAATCTGGTTATAATAAATTGATCAATGAATTCAATAATTGCATCAAAACTGACTACTCTTAGTGGAATTTCTTCCACCCACTTGGTAAAATAATATGTTGCAGTAAGAATGTATATATGTTTTTTTCAAGAGTTAGGAACGATCTCACCTATGACATCCAATCCCCATTGTTAAAAAGGATGTTCAATGTTGATTGGTTGCAATGGAAATGTTGGTTTTCTTTATCTTGCAGCAGTTGTTTGACATAATTTGCATTTTCGCACGTATTCATGAGCATCTTTGAACAATCTTGGCTAATAATAACTGGAATGAAGAATTTTGTGCATTGTTGTATCTCCTCCAAAATGTCCACCAACTGGGGCATCGTGGAGTTCCTATAAAACTTTTTCTACTTCAGATTTCTCGAGGCATCTTAGTAGAATGGAATCATATTTTTTTTTAAATAACACATTATCAATGATTTGATATTGATTATATTTTAACCTTAAATCCCTTTTTGCTTTATAACTGATTTCGGGAGGAGCAAATCCATTTCTCAAATAGAAAATTAAATCAGCATATTGGGTTTTAGAATCATTTAGACTTACCTCAGATATTTGAACAGTATTACATGAATCTTCATCTGCTGATATGTTGGAAGCTCCTGCTAACATTCTACAAAAACGTTGACCTTTGAATATTTTTAGATGGTCTAATGTCATATTCTTGCAGCGTTGTCACCCAATTTTCCCTTTTCTCTCCTAATTCCTTTTGCACTAGTAAATTTCTCGCAGATGAGAATGGAACTATTACTTTAGTGTGTGTTTTAAGAATAAAAAGTTTGAAATGCTTTATTGAATTGAAAATAGAAAAACCCTACTTTTCAACATCTGAGTAATTTAATTCAGCACCTTGCAAATTGGAGTTAAAGAAAAAGATTGGTGCTTCAATTTTCTCATCATTGATTTGTGTCAAAATAGTTGCATATGATGTTTTAGAGGAAAAAGTATATAAAATAAAATGATTAGAAAAAATTAGAGTTGCTAAAGAGGGAGCATTTATAATTTCCTGTTTGATAAGATCAAAAGCTTCTCGCTCACTATGTCCCCATTTAAAAACAGAATTTTTCTTGATCATGGATTGCAAGGGTCTAACAATTCATGAAAAGTCAGGGGCAAATATTTCAACAAAATTTATCTGGCCAAGGAAGGACTGCATGGATTTTTTGTTGTGAGGCAAAGAGATTTCGGAAATTTCTTTTATCCTATTAGGATCTATGTGAAGGCCATATTTAGATACAATAAATCGAAGAAGTTTACCTTCACTTAAAGAAAAGTAAGACTTCTTTGGGTTTAGAGAAATTTTGTACCTTTTACATCATTCAAAGATTTGTTTTAAGTCCTTTAAATGATTATTGTGCTTCTTTGAATATATTGTTATATCATCTAAATAAATGACTACAGTTTTATTCACCAAACCTTTGAAAGTTATGTCCATGGCTCTCTAGAATGTTGCACTAGAATTGATTAATCCAAATGGCATATTTTGATAAGAGTATGTTCCCCATTTGGTTCTAAATGTGGTTTTTAGTTAATCATTTGGATGTACGAGAATTTGATTGTAACCTAAAAATCCATCAAAAAAAGACATTAGTTTTGAGCTTGCAACTTACTACAATATTTGTTCCATAGGAGGCAATGGAAAGTTGTCCTTCTGACAAGCTTTGTTGAGATTGCGAAAGTCTATGAAAAATTGAATATCACCGTTATTTTTCCTTACTAGTACTAGGTTAGAAACCCACTTTGAATGTCTAAGAGGAAAAATGATTTTGGCTTTAAGAAATTTATTTATTCAAATTTGATTTGGTTTTCCAAATTTGGATGAATCTTTATCAACTTCTGTTGTATAGGTTTTTCGTCGGATATCATAGGAATAGTGTGGTGTATGATAGAAGTATCATACATTTTGAGATCATCATAATTCCAAGCAAAAACATTTGTATATCTTCTCAACAAATGAATGAACGCTAACCTTTTGTCAGGTGCAAGACCAAGACCTATATTAATATTCTTTGGTTTAAGATCAGTTCCAAGATTTACTAATTCAAAACTCAAGGTTGAACTTTGAAGTTTTGAGTTAGTTGGTTTCTTGAATCTGCGTTTAATATCATACAGATCTCCCAGCTTAACTACATATTTGGGTATGGTATTTTCACTTGTATTTTGTTTGAGTTGGCTATCATGTTGGTCTTCATCTATTATCTGGTCATCATATGAGCTTTCGGATGTTAGGAAGTTTACGATATCTGGATCGTCATTAAAAACTTGCCAATTGGTGTTATTATCGAGAATAGAAGGTCTAAAAATTAACTTTATAGAAAATCGGTCAGGACTATAATCTTGTGGTGGTGTGAGTTTGGATGCAATGTTAGCCAAAATATCAGTGCTTGCATTCTGAAGTCTTGGAATTGGAGAGATATTAAATGCTAATAAATGTGAGGTAAGGTCCTAAACTAATGATTGATAATGCTTTAAATGTCCATAAAGGCAGTGAATAGTGTTCCTTACCTGTTTAATCACGATTTCAGAATCTCCAAAGACTTGAAGGTATTTGATATCAAGGCCTATGCCTTTGTCTAATCCTTGAATTAATGCCTCATACTCAGCAGTGTTATTCATGCATTCAAATTCAAGTATGCATGCCAACATAGTTTTCTCTCCTTCAAGGCTAACTAATATGCAACCTACCCTTGCTCCATCATTAGATTTAAATCCATCAAAAAATAATTTCCAAAGCAAAGAATTAACTACAAGTTTATCGACAAAATTGATTCATTTGGAAGAATCTGTTTGCAAATAATTTTTGATCTGTGATGTAATAGAATTTTCCAAAAAAGGTGAAGTTTGTGCATTAAAATTGTCCAAAAATGATTCTATTAAATAATTTCCAATGATATTATTGTTATATGCAACGGGCTCATTTTCTCCTTCAAGTTTAGTCACAGTATACTTTAAATGCTTTTCTCAATCGATCCTTATTTGATTTGGCTTACTATTGTAAGGAAGCCACATATGAGACCAATCTGTTGTGAAATAGCCATGAAGCTTTTTTCGGACCAATCTCTGCTGAGGATCAAACTGTAAAATTTAGGAATATTAGCGAATAATACGTCAATTACTTGACATACTCTCGGATTTGATGAGAGCCTGATCATAACTGAATTAATTTCTCCTATGACTTCGACTTGTGTTCAATCTAACTGTATAATGTGAACAACAGATTTCTGGGGTAAAACATTCAATTTCACACAAACTGTTTTTGGCATAATGTTGGAAGAAGCCCCAGAATCAACTAAACAATTGTGCAAATTCTTATTAAATATTTCAAAAGTCAAAAGACAGGGAGGAGTATGAGAATTATATCTACCACCAATTAGAACAACATTAGTTGTTTTAACCTTATCCAATGAAGTACTGGGAGGCTTACCCATTCCTTGAGAAGCCTGAGAAATTATAGTACTAGGAAGAGGAGAAGTAGGAACTACATTTAATTCCTTGAGCAATAGCTTTTGTTGATGTTTCAGCTTGCTAAGCTCATATAGTGTATTATTAGCTTTGGTCTTCTTCATATCTTCAACTATGTTGTATTCCATATCATCATAAATTAACAAGGTTTTGGTTGAAGGCGAAGAATTATATTGAGGAGGAGATGTCTGAGTAGACTTGGGAGAAGATTTCTTACCTATTATGTTTTCTTTGATAGTAGGAGTTGATGGTTTTTGTTTCTGACTTGACTGTGGAAAATCAACAATGCTCTTGCTTCTAGTAGTGACAGGTAAAGCTTCTTCTTCTTCTTCATTGTTTGACAAAGGAAGAATGAAATTGCACATTCCATGTACTTTGACTATCTCTTCATCATCAGTTTGTTCATCAGTTGTTGATACTTCTTCTTCTTCCAAATCTGATTCAACATTTGATATTGTATTTGGAGGTTTAGGATCAGAGATAGTATTTCATTTAAAAGATATAAAGGGTTTTCTAAAAGAGGTTTTAACTACTTGATTCTTTATCTCAACCATTTCATTGGACATGGTTTTAAGTACTTTTTGCAGACCTTCAAGATCATAAGGATCTTTAGGTGTTTTCTTCTTGGGTTCATCTTTGAAGGTGACCTTTTTCGATTTTCTTTCTTCTAATGCATTTTTCTTCTCTGAGGCTAAAATTCGTTTCTCTACAGCGTTAGCTTCTTTCATGTTAGACCTAAGACTTTTGTGATCCATAATGTATATATCAGTCTTTCGGATTAATCACATCATTGGGATTGAGTCAACTTTTGTGATCCATAATGTATATATCAGTCTTTCAGATGAACCACATTAGTTGGTTCAAAACGTCGACCCAATTCTTTCATGTTTTCAGCCAAGGTTGGCTTGGCAGCTCTATCAACAAAAATAGTTGCATTTGAGGGGAGAGCCACTGGGTCTGGATGCCACTGGGATTTTATTTAATAATTTGTTAAAATGTGAATTGAAATCCTTAATTGGCTCTCTATATTTAGCATTTAAGTTGGACAGATCATTAAGAAGAGTAGTCGTTGAGCGGTCATCTCCAAACTTGATTAGGAATTTTTCTTGAAATACGTTCCAATTATCAATGGAACCAGACGGTAATGAAAAGTACCAAGATCCTGTTGGTCCTAGTAAAGTATAAGGGAATAGTCATACAACAACATGTTCTTCTACAACTCCATTTAGATTTATATATAACATGAAGTTGTTGATATGTTCTTCGGCGGGAAGACCATCATCAGGATTGAATTTTGGCAACCAATTTTCTGAATGGGCAAATAATGGATGTAATGGTCCTGCTGTTTGAATTGATCCTAGATTTTTCCATGGTCTTTGGGCCATTATGGGTATTTGTGTAGAAGAAGACGCACCAGTAGTAGAAGGTTATTGGGTGGAGGAAGATTGTGCTCCTGTACCGGTGTAAATAACTATTTGAGATGATGAAGTGGATGATTGGATAGAGTGAGTTTGAGATAAAGATTATTGAATAAATGAGGGAGAGTTTTAGACTCAAATTTCTTAGTTTTCCTTCAAGGAGGAGGTTGAGGAAATACAAATGGAGGTATTCCAAATTTTTCACTCTGTGATCTGGTTAATCTTCGAGAGGAAGGAAAATATGAAGAAAAGTTGGCTTGAGATAATTCATATTCTTCTTGAGACATAGAAATCCCTTCTAGTTTTTGAATTAAAGATTGTACTTCGGGAGTTTCTGCAAAGGAAGGTTGATCTGATTTCTTTGGGGAAACACCAGTGGGTTGTAAAGGATTTTTCACAACTTCATGTTTGGGATTTGGAGATCTAGAATGTGACATGGAAGTTGGAGATGACAGTGAGGGAGTTTTACTCTTTGAATGGCTTTCTGTTCTAGATTTTCTTACCATTCATAGCCATGGCCCTCCTTCTAGCACCAAAATTTTGATTCCTCAAAATTCGTTGTGACAAAATGGGGGATAACCACCTGGTCGGGGACTTGAATACCATCCCTTATCCGTTTGGATTGGTGGCTCCGACTGGATTTGTGGGACCAGTTTCCAAATCTTTGAAAAGATGGTAGGATGGGGTATGCATTTTATTATCAAAGCTGATTTGGTAGATGAGGGTGGTTTCAACAAAAAAATCAAACTAAATTATATTTATTATTTACCCGGGTTTAAATCAATATTGCAATCTAGATAAATGAATATCTTGAATGATAATAAAGCTTATTCATACAAGAAGTACAAAACATTCATAAAGCAACTATTTCGATTAAATATCTAATCAAAATGGTTGATTGTAAAAATATATCGCATCAAATATCTAACAGAAATTTTGCTTATCAAAAATTAAAATATGGCATCTCAGCTATAATTCAAAAGTGAAGGAATAATATGTTGTATTAAAATATAATTGACAAACAACAAACATATAAAAGAAACAACTTAATCATTTATAAACTAATCACTACGCAATGATAAAAGTACCCTATGCGAGATGACTCATCCATAGACAATAAGGCCGCAATGCATGTGTCTTCTCCAAGATTGATCATAGAAAAACAAAAGTGCATTTCTTAATATACTTTCTTAGATAAACTTTCATGGACTAGATCTTCAAAAATTAAAGAAAAGCTTTAAAAAGTACAAAAGTGTATGTTTTTTAAAGTGTTTCAAATAAAATTGTCAAACCCCTTTCTAAATACATGAAAGGGATTTAAATATCAAAAAATATTACAAAAATAGCTAAGCACTAAATCTTGAGGAGTGAAACGACTCTCCATAGAGTCAATGCCAAAAATGCAAAAATAAAATTGATTTAAAACTTTAAAAATATTATCATGATTGGTGTTGGCTCCTCATTTGCTTCCACTTCTCATAGATATCCATCATAGCTTGAACTTTTGAATGTTACCTAATGCTTATATTTACTTGTCCTGCATAAATTATATCTGATAGTGATGGCGTCATATGGATTATTGAAATGGTTAAGCATCGTAGGGCCATCAATTGACTATGCGGTGTTACCAAATATGACCAATAAGCATCCCAATTCAAATTCAACAGTTGTATGATTTGTTGTTCTTTTGTTGCAATACTATCGTGTCAGATTAACTACAAATCATCAATCTCGGGCAAATTTCCTAACGAACATCTTTGAATCAAACCTGCATACCCAAGATTATCATTAATAGTTTTAATTATTGTTTGATGCTTTGCTTGCACTTGAAACTTCCCTCTCAGCCTGTTTTATTTGGATTTCCCAATCAGTGAAGAGAATGTCCTTATGAGATTCTTTGACCTTTGACAATTATGTTGTCTTTCAATTTGAATTATCCTTCCATGTGATCAAATTTGAAATTTTCTCATCTATTACTTCAAAATTGATTTTAGCGTCATTGAATCGACCCACTAATGTATCAGCTTCTTGGCATATTAGACTAATCTCTATTAACTTCTTACAAAATATTGATTGTTTCTTTGATAGCAATGAATTGATTTCTAAAGTTTCTTTGATTAATTCATCCACTTTTGGGAAATCCTTTATTTGATCTACAATAAATCGCAGCTACGCGATTTCAATATCTTTAGAATTTAATTATGCCTGTCTCTAAAGTCTTAGGCTGTCAAAACTCTATTTCATTTGTTCAAGTTGTGACTTAGTCTATTCCTGTGTATTCTCCTTTTCTTTTGTGAGTTGATCTTCCCGCTGCTTTATTCTTTCCTTTTTTTCTTTGATCAAATACTTATTCATCTTTGTCAATTGTTGTAGAAGCATAAGCTCCTGCAAACTAAGATAATTTGGTCAAATTTTTAGATGGGTCTATAGGAGTATCCTTCCAAAAAGCATCCATTGGTTCATTGTCTGGCCGGCTAATAGTAGCATGGTCAATTTTTCTCTTTTTCCTTTGCCTCTTCATTACTACTCGATGTTTGGGACTATAAAAAATATCCAAAGGAGGAATTTCTTCCTCTTTCAAAACAATTTCTCAAGAAGGAAAAGCAATAATTACTTCAATATCTTTTGAAGTAGCGAGAGATTTTTCTGAAGGTTTCTCAGGATGTTTTGGTGTTTCAGGAAAAGTTTGTTCTTGACTCGTACCAGCCTGTGATTTATTAATGATTCATTCAAACTGCCCCCATTCTTTCTGCATTTGGTCTTAATCAAGTCCTTTCTCAGTACTCTTATTGTTGGAAGGTCCTTCTATATTTATCTCTACAGTAGACTCTTTTTGCAATTCAGCATCATTGGGTGCTTTGTTTGCATCCTCTTCTGAGACATTAGTAGACAACTTTTCTTCTTGAGATTCATGTGGGATTATCTTAAGTAGATTCAAAGGCACATGGGTTAACCTTTGATGTTTGTATTCCTTAAATTCTGTTAATTCATCCAGATTCAGTCGGAGGGCAGTTAAACTATGTACCTGTAAAAATTGTTCATATGCTGCAAAAAGATCGTTAAAACAATCATCCTCATGAATAAATTCCTTAACCTTGATCTCTGAGGTAAAATCATACACGACCTTTATAGGGTCATATTGCCTTTCTCGAAACTCAACCAAATTCAAAATGTGAATGTGTTTGACTTCGATTTGTGCATGTCTGAAGTCATTTAAGAAATAAACACCACACCATAGTGGAAAAGTGGGTCAGATAGATTTTTTAGACTCTTTGAGGGATCGGGTTACGCCTTTGGTAAATTTTTGATATGAAATTTCTTTGGCTAACAATTTATCTGGAACATACCATGGAAGTACATGTGGTGGAATAGTGCTTCCAAAAACTCTTATGTATGTGAACAATTCTTCTCCAAACCATCTCGCCACACATTGAATATCAGCCTTGGCTTCTTCTAATAACCTTGGGGCTTTCTTATCAAAGACAACCTGATAAATAGGGATCATAGCCCCCTAACAAATCTGATAGAAATTTTCATTGAAACAAGATTGCCTAAGAGCTTTATGATACACATTGATTTGTGTGGGATCCTAAGGAGTCCACTTCCGTCCCATAATTGGAAAAGGAAAAACGAAACATACAGCATCCATGACATAGGCAGACTTGTAAAATGGAGGAATGGTTCATGTAGTAACATAATGATTCCTTCTATATTCTATGATATGGCAGGCTAAGTTATTTGACAAAATTGTGGCCCAATCCATGACTATAGAATTAGAAGCGACATCAATGAGAGGCACCCATTCCACTGAAAACTTAGTAGCATCTGCATACCCAAATAACCTACATAGCATTGCAGAAATGTATAAATAAGCATTAATGAGGGAGGCTACTGAATACATACCAGTTCTATCCATTTCATGTTTGCTCAGATTATCCCTCCATTGTTTTATAACTTCAGAGGGTTCTTCATTTTCAGCAGCAAATTTCTCCACAAATTCTTTATCATAATCCTTGTGCAGCGAAGGTAGATGATACATTTTTCCAATATCCTCTGATTTAAAGGAGTCGATGACCACTTGCCTTGAGGTCAAAAATTCTTTGTCCTCAATATTTACATTTTCAATAATCCATTTGACCATATCAAGATAGGGTAATAACTTTGGTCTAGATGTTATCTTATGCAAGACAAAGCATGCAACTTCAATATAAGAAGCGTTTGAAGATTTCATATCATCTATCATGGCTTCCTTTTGTATTTCCTTCTTGAATAAGATATAAACATTTTCCCAGGAGCCGGTACCACACTCTGGTATACAAGTTGTATCAGAAAACAAAGGTGATGACTCTAGTACGTCTTCAGCTCTGGACTGTGTTCCCGTCCCCTTATTCATGTTGATCATTCGGTTAAGTAGTCAAGTCTATGTTACAATCCTATCACCACAAAGAAGACGAGAGTGATATTGCATAGAATGAGAAATAAGAGTATAACGGCATGCAAATATGAAAACCTTATTCAGATTAATGAAACTGAAACACTTAAATGCATTGTAAGGTGAAAATATATTGAATTTCTTGCGCTGCAAAATCATAAATATCCATAATCTGAAACAATATCCGTGCAACAATAGAATTAATTCACATTATGCTAACGATATTTTAGAAGTAGGTTATTAAAACCTGTTAACGTACCACCCTTAATATGTGAAATATAACTTTAATGACGTGTCAGCGGGTCTATATTCCATCACAAATCGGTTATTCACAATGTCACATGGTATGTTTAATTGCCAGTTTTTCGATTCTGTGATTTGCGAAATTGCGATACAACGAATGCGAACATATTCTGATATTACAATTAATTCGTTTGTTGGTTCCATCCTGATATCGCAATATGTAAAGGAAGGTTTTAACATGTTTCATTTATTTTTTGTGATGCGAAAATTCTGGCCTCATTTGACCCAAAAGGAATATACTTGGATTCTGTGCATATCGCAAATCAGTGGTGCTTAAATTGGTAATGTTAACTACTACACACAATACTTTTGTGAAATGTGAAATGCAATTTAATCTTTGGAGCGACTTTTTGGATTCTACCTAGATTTTAATGTATTTTAAATCAAATTATTTTCTAAAGGGTTCCCATTTGTTATCTAAAGGATTCTAACAAATGGGGGTTGTTGTATAGCACAACAGTTCCCTGGGGTCAATTTTGTTACATTTTGAGTCATTTCTGAAATATCTTTTTGTAGGGAAGGTAAAGACTCTATGAAATGTGCAAAGTGGAGCGTGAAGCTAAGTAGAGCCAAAGGGGATTTAGTCCCTAAGGTGGGTAGGTGATAGAATTTTTTTGAGACCCACCCATGGTTCGTGGACCATGGTATTGTAAAGCAAATGTTATGAGTAGTTGAGTCATAACGAGTCTTAGAAGATAACTTTAAGTGAAGAATCATTGTAAGGGAAAGGTGTTAAGGCAGGAAAATTTTGTTTCCTGTACTTAGGTGAAAGGGGAAGGCTCCTGCAGATGAGTGCGTGGAGACCTTGTTAAGTCCACAAGATGAGTGTGCTGGCCTCTACAGCTGAGTGCGCAAGGAGAAGAAGTCTGTAATTGAACGCTTATTCATACTAAAGATCGTTTGGGAACCAATTCTTATGCATATGTGCCTTTTTTTTTACTTATGTTTAAGTTTATGTATCCTCTCTCTAGGATCTGTTTTATGTGAATTAATGCTTATTTACTGCGTGAAATGGGTAGATCTATAATATTCATGCATAATAAGTACAATTAAATACCTTCACAAAGATCTAGAAGTTCTTATATAGATATGTCGCAATTAGCTATCGGGGAAGGGGTAGATCTACACAAAGGCAGATCTAGGCCATAACGGCTCACAATACACATCACAAAGGCCTCTAGATGCAGAAACTTGGTTCTCGCATCCCCAATACTGCTTCAGGTGAGACTGCAACTTGCGCTACACAGGTTGTTGTCGAAAGGGCCAGCAATTAGGGTTTTGTTGCTTGGAGCAATTAAAGTTGAACCTAGGTTAGGCCCCATCAAGCCAACAAACCCTTTAGAAGGAATGGAGAATCGGGCTCTGAATATAGTCCGTTATTAGGATCCTCTTTAAGTGATGATGAAGGAAGTATTATGAATACACCACAAAGTGTGTTATAGTTGGTAAGTCATGGTATCACGTGAACACCTCATCCATCCACTCCACCTCCACCTCCACCTCCACCATTCAACATGGAAATCGTAATGAAGATGTCAATCTTTAAAGGGGTAGGGAGTGAAGACCCCGAGTAATTATGGTTTGTTGCAAATGTTGTGTGGATA
>APFE031277948.1:0-28112 GCA_000404065.3 Pinus taeda | reverse complement strand
CTTTCTTATCATCTCCATATTAACCACTAACATTATTATCTAGCTCCCTATGTTTCCTGTCCCCGTATTAATATTAACTAAAAGTCCCTTATGTAATATCCCTCCCCTGGTTGAAAAATAACCATATCAGTTCCCGGGAATTTTTCAGTTTATCAGAAACTAAGCAAAAGCCCCGACCCCCTAACCACTTCCCAAAATACGATGGAATCCTTCCAAAGTATAAAGTTCCCCCGAGGTAGTCGGACCCCTTCCGAAAACCTTATATGACCTTCACACCCACTTACTTACTTTTCCCCTCAAAACCGTTTTCGCGTCACAGCCCCGCACTCTCACACTCATGCAAAACATAACCCATCCTTCCCCCGCCGATGCGATATCGCGATATCGGCGATCGGCGGTCACAAACGCCGAGTGTCCAACCCGTCCACCTTTCCTCTCTGCCGATGCGATATCGCGATATCGCATATCGGCAGTCGCAAGCGCCAAATGCCCAACCTAATGATCCCCCTCTTTCCCGCCGACGTGATATCGCGATATCGCATCGGAGTCTCTTCACCACAGTTTATCCAGTACCTCACCACATCGTGCTGTACCAGGGACCCACAGCTGATGTCATCCGCCGTACATCCGACGCCTTGCTTACGTCAGTAGCCAGAAAAGCCAAAAAAGCTTCGCGCAGGAAGAAAAGTCGCACTTCGGAGCTCTAGATCAAGAAACAGAGGTAGTTTCCGATGCACGAATAGCGCGAAGCACTATTCGCGCATCGCTACGGGAAATAGGCCATTTCGAGGAATATTCAAGGAATCTTCCGGTTGACGAGCCCACTGCGCGCCGAAAAAGCCCGAAAATCGCCCAAGCATGCCAAAGGATCCGGTTTGAAGACAGCAACAGATCAATCAAAGAGTTTAAAGTGTATCAGATAAAATCAGCAGATATCAAGCATGTCAAAGAGTATCAGTCGATGGCGGAAACCATCAATGTAGCGACAAAGTGTATCAGAGAATATCTTGAGCGGCAGCCCAAAGAAAGAGAAAATTGAATATCTTCCAGCAGATTCACAGAAGGAGAGTGAAGTCACTTGAAGCTCTCAAACCGTAATAATTGCACATTCAATTCGCACCAAAGCCGAACTGCAGCCCCACAGCTCATTCACCTCAGCAGCATCGCATATGGTCCCCAAGGGCCACCTCGTCACTTGTTCCGATTCAGCTGCCCCCAACGCAGTCAAAAAAGATTTACTTGCATTTAATTTCAGCAGCATTTAGATTGTCGAAGAGTTATAAGCAGACCTGTCAAGGTCAATTGTAATGATTTCTTCTTGATATTTTGTTTATGAATACCACCCGAAGCGATATTGTGAAGGGTTGGTTGGTTGGTAGTAGTAGTTGTTGGTCAGTTTCCTTTCCAGCAATTTCTCTGAGTAAAGACTCGCACTATAACTGTCATATTTTTCATAATCAAAGATTGCTGAAAGCATGGATTGCGAAAAAACTTGCTGTTTTCTCTTGGCCGAGGAATGATCACGGAATTCCTGTGTCTCTACATGATCCAATAAGTGTTTTTTCTTCCCTGTCTATTTTATGTTTTATCACCTTTCCGCCTTTCTAAGTTGCAGAAAAAAAGAATAGCTTAAGATTTGTTTCACTACACCTTAAGTTCAATTTCTGCACTTTTCGATGTTTTCTTCAGAAATGGTTATGAGCTTGTATTCTTAAATGATCTGGTTTACCCCGTTTCTTTCACATATGAGTGCATGTCTTTGGAATTCTTAACTTCTCTGGGATCCTACTCATCCACTTCTCCCCTTTGTCAGCATGATGAAATGATTCTCTTTTGCCTTTCATCCATGATGTTCATTCCGTACTTTCAGCATACTGAGTATTGTATCCTGTGAGGCTATCCCGCTCCGTATCCCCTTGTGACCAAGAAAACTCTCGCATGCCTCAATCTATGAATCCATGCCCAATGGTTCAAAACTTATAACACCTTACTGTGCCTCTTTATTCAAGTATCCTACCTTCCTTCCAATCACAGTCAAGATTCCCTTGAAGTCAGAAAGCTAGCCTAAAATCATCAACTAAGGTTGAATATAAAGTAGAGAGCCCTCTCCGATTGTAGGTGGGCTAGAACCTGCAATCGGAAGATTGGTTTGTGGTTACCTCGACCGTATCACTAATAGGAGCCTAGGGACAACCTGAGTGATAACACACTCTATGTGTTCTCTAAGTGCCCATTAAGCCTCCTCTTATAATCCACTCATTGAATAATCAATGACCCATATTAGATTCTAATCAATGGTTAGGATCATATTGACTTGATCTCCACCTTCTTCTAGAAGTTTCACCCATAGTTTAGATTAATACCCATTGATTATTTTAATTTCTTAAGTTTAGACTTAGGGACCTATTAAAAATAAGTAATTATTTTAATAAAACTGTCTCCAGGTGGAATTTCCCAAAATTATTTTTGGGTGTTGGAGAATGCATGTGTCTAAGCGTCCCTACAAATTTTCAGACTTAGAGCACATCTGATGCTACCAGAAATAAACAGATTAGGGGTATTTTACATTGTTTCAAGCTTAGTTCAAGCAGAGAGATCATTATATTCTTTATTGAAACTATATCGTATTGTAAGAGATCTATTTCTCAATCTTTTATCAATAAAATTCTCAAGCAAGAAAAGGGCTTTCCTAGTTGGGTTCCCTAAAAATATTGCGTTTATGAATTGTGTGATGGTGTATTTACTTTTGTTCCTATTCCGCTGCAAAACAAGTAGAGAAATTTTGTGTCTATATGAAAATAAATTAGTTTCAGATTGTTGATATCAGCAATTGAAGAATTTTGTGGACTTTCTACAAATTTTCCATCCAGGAATCCAAGCTACAACAACTTGTTGATGCCCTTCTCCAAATGTATCATACTCCTCCTATGTATGGCATCCTTCAAGGAAGTGAACCTCTCCATATAGCCACAATAAAGGACATTTAACAAGCTATCAAGAAAACTCCAATGCCCCAGGGAAGAATGTCATGCAAGCAACCAAAGTCAAAGAATCATAGAATAAGCTATCTCCAACGTGTAAATTCATCACAATCTTTCATGCACCTATCCATTTTATACCATTTAGTGGCTAAACATACATCATGTGCCCTAAATATCATGAAGCATCCCCAAACATGTTGTAAACTCTTTTAGAGTAACTTGAAGATTGACAAAAACCATGTTGATTGTTTTTTTGTTTGCAATTTTTTTGTGAAGTTCTAAATTTATCCCCTTTTGAAAAATTTTAAAATTTAAAAGAAGTTTGTGATAGTACCAAAGATTCCTTAGAGAAATAGCTAATAGCGATATGACATGTTTATGATTGCAAAACAACTCTATATAAAGGTCCAAACCTCTCTAGAAAAGAGGTACCTCTATAAAGTTGACCTACATGTTTTGGTTTGCCATAGTAGTTGCAATTTCCTTTTTGTCACTTACAATGCTTCATCTTAGGTGAAATCATGAAATAAGAAGCTTATATTTTATTGCAGTTTCTTCTAGTTTAATTCAACTAATTCAACACTATTTTGAGACCATAGGCACATTTTCTTTTGACTATCCTACACTAATTGGGGTTGGAAACCATCTTGAACAAATATTGAACCCCCATCAAAGATCACATCTCTAGTAAAATACAAATTTGTTAGACTTAGTATCAAAATAAATTATATACTATAGATTCATTACGTAGCCAATGAAAGCACATTTCCTACTTCAGTCATCTTCCTCACTTCTATCAAAGATGAAATCTCTACTAAATACAAAATTGTTAAACTTGGTTGACTCTATAGACAATGGAATTAGAGGGATAATAAGGAGTTTTGGTTTTTTCATATTCCTTTGGATGGTCTAGTGAATAGTCTACTAGCTAACCAGTGATTTCTATCACCATCTAAAAAAATTATCTCCTTCTAGAGGAGAAATCTATGATCACAATGGTAGTGACCTACATCAACATGATTTATTATAATTAAAAACATAGACATGTGTCTATTAATAAAAAAAATGCATTGAACAAAAGGAAACATACAAGTATCACAATCTAAAAATGTAAAAGTATGTGAAAAAATATAGCAAGATACATTTAAGAAGACAATGGAATTAGAGGGATGATAAATAAATTGGGTTTTATCATCTTCCTCTAGACAGTCTAGTGAATAATCTACTAACTCATCAATGATTTCTAATGCCATCTGAAAAAATTATCTCCTTCTAGAGGAGAAACCTGTGCTCAAAATGGTAGTGACCTACACCAACATGATTTATTATAGTTAAAAAAATATATACTGTGTCTATTAAGAAAAAATATGCATTGAACACAAGGAAACATATAAGTATTGCAATCTAAAAATGTGAAAGTATGTGAAAAAATATAAAAATATATGTTTAAGAAGAAATATATTAAATCTCAATGTCATAAGAAAAATTGACAAGAGAAAAGGAAGAAATGAGGTCAAGTATTTAGATGGCTAAGGAGTTATTTTAGAGTTTTTCCTACAACCTTATTGAAAATTCAATGGTACTTAACCAGATGTTATACAACTATTTATGAATTGTTATGAAAATATATTGCCTTATATTTGAGTGTCATACTTGATATCAATGTTTTTTTAGATCATTTTGTCTTAATAGTAATTTGGTTTGGGTAATGATGTGTGTTTTTGTTTTAACGGGCCTGAGGATCTTCGCATCCCATTTGAAAGGTTTGGACTAGTAAAAGTTGTTTATCTTCCCAAAAATTGCTATACAAGGTATCGCCATCTTGTTTATTTTAGATATTGGTATTTATGCTTGTTTATAACTCTTGAGGTTTTAGCTTTCTGAAATATTGACACATTGTTCATATTATGCATTAATTGTAAATTTATATGAGCATCTAATGTTATTCGGTATCACTTCTGATTTATGTGAGACCATGTTTTTTTCATAATTATATTTTGTTTTTAAGTATATTTTCATGGTTTTACTTTTATTCATAATAAAAAGCATATGTAGTTGATAAATTAATAATGCTATTGAGCGTTGTAATTACTTTATGTAAAGGGGCCATCACTAGGATATCTTTCTTAGCAAGATGTAATAACCCTGGCTGCATTTCCCCGCTGATTTTAAGCATTAAAAATTTAAGTAAATTAAATGGGCCGAGCTAGGGGACATGGATTCCAGAGTTGACGTGGAAGGTGAAATTTTTTTGGAATGTGGACATGTGTGGTATATTTTGGTAGGTAGACATAAAATAAACTAAGAATGACAAACAAAAGCTAACAAGAAAAAAATAGAGAGACAAGGCACAATTGGCATGATTTCACAGGCTAAAGAGATCCTAGCCAGGGAGGCAAAAATGAGGGAGGAAATAGAATGTGGAAGGAAGGTAAATGCTTCCATGTTTATCATCTCAGGGCTATCTAGGAGACAAGGGTCTAGTTGTGGGGTTTACTCTCTGCCTATTTCACTAGCCCCTTCTATGTTATTAGCTTTATTAGCATTTAGAACATGACTACTCCTTACTTGTAGATTTGTAGAAAATCCATCCAAATCCCAAGCCACTCATAGGCACCAACATTGTGAAGAGTAGAACTAGTATACGTATCAGCCAATTCAGCAGGGAGAATTCTTTCTGTAACTTTTGGAAGTATATTTCTTTTTGTAGCTTTTCGAAGTATACATATCTAATTATATCTTGTATACATATCGGTCAACCCAAGAATTATCAAATATTTCAAGTGCAAAAATAATTCTCCCTGCTGTTATCACTCAGGTTTTCCCCAAAGTTGTAAGAAAGGGAAAGGAAGTCGAGGTAACCACAAACCAATATTTTAGACACGGAATCTAGCCAATCTGTATCCAAAGAGAGCTATCTCTTTATGATTTAACTTTGTTTTAAAAGGTATTAGGCTAGTTATGAGCTTCAGGGTTTTTATTTTTATTTTTGGATGCTGAGATTCAATAGAGAAGAGGTGTAAGACTGAGTATTACAGTCCATTGGGCTAATGGAGTCAACGAGAATGGTTTTCTGGATTTGGTTTCTTGACAGAGGATGGTTCCATAGGGCAGGGTAGTCAAATAGGGAACAAATAAAGAGATGAAGCAGGTGGAATGGTTTCAAATTAGGTGAAAGGCAGTTAAGAATCTCTCAACCTATTTAAAGAGGGAAAGTGGATGATTACTACTAAAGAGCATTTAAGAATTCTTTAACAAATAATCGATATGAAAGAATTAGGAAACATGAGCAACTAAGAGTTACACTGCTTATTCTAATTCTGAAGAAAACAAAGAGAATGATAATGGATGAAAACGGAGTGCATTCAAGCAAATTCTGAATTAATCTTTAACTTTATCATTCAGATTCTTAAACACGGGTGATATAAGGAACCAGAAAAACTTTAAAACACAGATATAAGAGACTTATTGGTCTGATGCTTGATTCAAGAATCCTGTGGCAAGTCCTCTGCTTCAATTCTTCATCCAGTGAGTCCAATAACAGCTGATTCCAATAGCTTTCTATTCCAAAACTCAATGTTACAGCAAAAAACTAGGAATATTCACCAACCCAGAATACTTCGTTTGTGGGGGAATTTATACAAAACATCTTACAAAACATATCATGGAGATAATATCTAGTGATGACTAATCATTTTTTTTTTACAAAAGATAGAGACAAATAGTCTCGAAAACAAGGAAAAGATAAATTGATGTCGTGCTGGCTGCTCCGTCTTTATCGGATGCGCTGGAGGTAGGCCCTGTGAGTCATTTTACAGCTGTCTTCCACTGACACTCTGCCCTGGCTGTTCCGGCTTTGTTAGATGTTCTTCAACTCTGATTTGATACGCTTTGACCTATATCACCCTCATTCATATCTATTTACCACATGATGGTAAATGGCCCAAAATTTTCATTTTACCCAAGATACCAAAGATAGAAAGACAAGTTTATAAAATTTCTAACATATCTTCCCACCATTTCTGTTCTAATAATTTATGTCTCTGCAACTTCCTTAAAGTTTCATCAGTCTCTGTATACCTGAAGAAATTAGGCTAGATGGTGAATAGATGTTTCACCTCATGCTCAATATAAAATAAGCTCTCCAATTTATCATAGAGGACTTGGCCAAATGGAAGTGCTTTCACTCCTGAAGAACTTGTTGATGAAGTAACTTGATCAACCACATATTTATTCAATTTATGTGGATAATCTGTGTGTCTCATCAGCCGGTCATTACTTGTTAAAGGACTTGGTAGACCCTTATTCTGCAAAACTGTGAATTTTTCTGTGAAATAATTAATCTCCACCTGCATCTCCTGGCATCTCCTTTCCAAATTTTGCATCAGAGTTCTCTTGGTTAGAACTCTCTTGATTTCTAGAATTGTGCTTGTACTATCTGTGATTTCCAGAGTTTCCAGTTGTTCGCTGGCCTTGTTGTTCTAAAAATGTATTATCCGGTTGGCTTGTTTAGGCATCTGTCCCAACAAAGCTCTTGTCTTTTTAATTTCCACTTGTGCTGCTCTCACTAAGTCAATCTAGTCATAAATAGCTTGGATTGATTACCAAACATTATTAAGGGATTGATTGATGTTGGCCCATAGAATTCCTTTGATTTCTGCCAGAGGTTTATCCAGAGTGAGATCCTTTTCTAATGTTCTCACTTTGTTCTCGAATGTTTTAACTCCCTTATTTTCTTTGCAACATTCATTTTGGATTTGTCATAATTCTTTTCTACTTTTGCCAATTGCTCTTTTACCATTTTCAATTCAGACACTTGTAGCTTTAATTCTTCCATGGCCTTTATCAGTTGTTCTGTGCTCATATTAGTATTGTTGCCTTGTGGTGTTGCTGTTGCTGATGTACCTATGATGACCTCTGTTGTAGATGCTAGAACATTGGGAGCCAATGTTGCTCCAAGTGTGGAGGGGGTTGCACTTGAGACTACGGGAATTACCTCGAGAGACTGGGAGGTTGACTCTCCCTGCTTTTCCTTTAGTGCCTTTTCTAGTGCCTGCTTTGTATCAATTAATCTTTCGTTGAGTTTCATGAGCAGGTCCATCATGTCTTCTTCTGATTTCTGTTATACAACATCTGCAGTCTATGCATGCATGGAAGGAGGCAGTTTCAGTTATTTTCTTAGGGCAGCAATGTCTTCCTCTTTCTTCTTCATTAGTGCCTTTATGCCTTTAGCATATTTGGGATCATGTCCCAGTTTGATGATAATCTTCTCCAAAGTTTTTATCATGTTGTCCTTAGCCAAAGAAGAAGCTTTCTCCAAATGTAGTTGAGCAGAGGTATTGTCCAAGGAGTTTTGTAATTTATGGTCCAACATTGCTTTATCGGCCAGTGTGGAATGGACCATCTCTCCAGTCTGTTTATGAAGCTCAATCTGGTCCATAGGATGAATGTCCTTTGCTAGGACCTCCAAGTTTGTCCTGATGTAATCAGTTGTTGACTGTGGTTGTTGCACCTTGGGCTTAAAGTAACTCATGACCATTTTTCCCTCTTTAATGTCATAGGCTGACATTAACCTCTGCTGGTTTGTGGTGGCCATCTTAAGATACTGGTTGTAAATTTGAAGCCTTAGTGGGTTGTTCCTGGCCTTTATCTCTGTGAATGTCCTTTTGATGTCTGACGCATGTTTGCTTTGTGGCCTAGTGGATGAAACTTGCACATTGTGCTGCCTTTCTAGCTCCTGCCTATGTGAGCTAGTTGATGTTTCTATCACCGGGGAAGTCTGCTGGTTGACTACCCTTTCACCTCTTAGACGGTCTGTTTTTTTCTTCAATGATTTCATCTTCAGATAGAGGATTCAATCTTTGCCTCTTTGCACTCGGTTTTTTTGCAGGTCCACTGATAGGTGTGGGGTCTTCCCTGTCTCTTTTCTTGCTTCTTTCCTCATTTAGAGGAGTCTGTAATGCAGGAATTTCTGCCGCTTTAGCTTGGTCTGGAGGAATTTGCCCCTGACTCTGTTCTTTTGACATTGTTGGTTGGTCTGTCATTGTAGGATGCTCTGCGGTATCTATCTCTTTTCTCTTTGAAGTCACTGTGACTGCTGTGCTGGTTTTTTGTGGAGGCTGCTGAGAAGTTCCAGCAGAGGATGTACCAACTCCTAATTGTTGAGGAAACTTGCAAGATACATATCCAAAACAGTCCAGGTCAAGGCTTTTTTCAAGATCTTTCATAGCTTTTTCCATCTTTTCTTTCTCACTGATTTCTTCTATTAATGTCCCTTCTACCCATTCATCTTGATTTGCATATTGTTCAATTTTTGGGATGCTATGATGTACATAAACTGATAGCCTGTTTCTTACCCTTCTGTTACTTATGAAACTATTTGGGTCATATGGCACCCACCAAAAACTCTTCTTAAATCTAAGGTGTTCTTCTAATATCTTCTCAGCATCTTTCCATGCATCCCTAGAATTGATGAGATAAGGGCCTAACTTGAGCCGTTTTCTTTGCATTACAAAAGTTGGTTAAGTCTGCATTAATGATCTGCCTAAAATATTCTAATGAAAATAATCTCATGGGCACATATTTGGGCAGCTTGAAAGGGAAAAGCTCACACCCATATATTCTAATCTATGTGTGATTTTGGTACAGGTACCAATCACCTATTATGTACTGTTTGGAGAGCTACAAAATCTTTTTCATGTCACCAAAGATTCTAGGAGGAGGAGCTCCTATCAGCAGAGTGGATGCTTTATGTACAAAAAAGTCAATGAATTCATTATAGGTATAAGGGCACTCAAAGGTATTATGGAAGAATGAGGTCCAGAAGATCACAGACCTTTGATTTCCCTTTAAGTCCAACCTCCTGATGGGGAAAGAAAAGTTGTCTGGATGATAATATAACATAACGTGGTATATGAAAGATGTGTACTTGAAGACTCCTTCTCTATCCAGGTTCAATAATTGATCATGGATCTTGCTGGCAATGAAAGTGGCATAGTCATATTTGATTGCAGGGGGCTGTCCTAGGGTAAATATTGACAGTAGAACTAGGGTGATCTCATCAACATATTCACTGGTATTAAATCCCAAGATCTGGGATATCATGTCAACAATAATTTTGTCAGTGTCAGTGAAACAGGTATGCAAATAGGGAGGTGGGCCTTGGGGCTGGTGGTCTGGTTTCATGAACATCTGAGCAATACGGGTTATTTCTGAGTTGGACAATTGAGGAGAATTTTCAAGCAAATACCCCATGGAAAGATGAGCCAGGGGCTCAGTGAAATGGAAATGTATCATCTCGTTGATGGATTCAATAGTTATGTAAAAAAGAATAGTTTGGGATGGGGACATGACTGCTCTATGGACAGGGTCATAGTTGGCACAGCGCTGATAAATGATGTCTAGGAAAACATGAACTGAGGGAATGAAATACATGGGAAGGTTAGATTTCCATAACCCAAAAACATCAAATCTGTTTCAATAGCTATCCCTGATTTGGCAGAAGGCTTGAAGATGGTTCACATTTCTATACAAATCTTTTATTTGGAAATCTTTGTCGGCCAATGGTAAATAATCCAAGTCTTTATGAGGTGCATCCATAGGCGCGATGTTCAGGGCTATGGGAGCTTCCATGTTTGGTTCTTGTGTTTTCAAACTAGAATTCGAGCTTCTTTGGAAACAGTGGAGTAAACAGCAGGCTTGGGAATCTTTTTATAAAGTTTCGGAATGATTTCAACTTGAATTCAGCTCTTTTGGGTAAAATTCTCAATGAAAAAATGAAATTACAGGTTCGCGAAGTGAATTGGGTAAATACCTATTTTTATGAGGCAAACCATGTAATTAGCAAGTGGGACGACGAGCTGCAGAGCACAACGCAGGAATTTCTTGGCTGGGTGGTGGACTGGGCACTCGTACAGTCGTCTAGACATATTTTGCCTGAAAACAGTTTGCAGGGAAAATTGGTGAAAATGACCTTTTCTCGTTGTTTTTAACGAAATTGGTTTGGCGAGTATTTTTTGGAATTTATTGAGTAGCTGACGTCAGGGTGATGGGACGTCTTGTCGTGATGTGGAGGGTGGTAAGCAGTGTTCCCTGTACCGCTTTTGGGGTCGGGTGGTTTTGAATGAAGGGAAAGTGAGCAGGTTACATGAGTGACGCGTGTCCTTGGTACGGCGGAAAAACATGGTTCCCTGCGCGTTAACGTTTGGTGGTTATGGTTGTCACGTAATGATCATCGACCATTAGATGGATGGGCGAAGATCTAATAGTAGACGGGATTCAAAGATGGCGGGAGATTAACACTGTGGGCCCGATATATTAAACCATGTTTTTTAAATGTATCAAGGGAAATTTCATTGGTTAGGGTTGATTGGTTATTAATTAACCAGGGGTTAATTAACTCCATGATGCTCACGGGGAGGGTTCTTAATGAACTTCAAACGAATTCATCAATCCCTGTTGAAATGTAACTATGGTCGTATTCGACCGGGATGGGAAATATTAATATTTGGGGAATTGTTAATGTATTTATATACAATACGAGATTGGGAATAAGGTGGGATTTATATAAATAAATTTAATGGTTAATATGAAAAAATGTAATGAACCAGCGCTAAGTTAAAAATAATTGTCCTTTCATGTTAACTTAGGCTTTGAAGTAAAAAGGGGTTTATATGATATTTGTGCAATCTCCTAAGTAAAATAGAGTTTTAACTTAGGGAGTAATTACAAAATGGAATGAGTGGTTTATGAGTGATATTAAGCAAATCTTAATATCCTTGGGGAAGTAAGTGAATGATTTTTAGGGAAAAGTATGAAGGGAAGTTAGTTAGTTAGTTATGAAACCTTGACTCACTTGAGTTGCATCAAGTGTAATATCCACCATGGCACTTGTGATTAAAGTAAAAGTTAACAGATGTAGAGACAAAATCTATCACAAGTATCATCCTGCAACACCATTGTACCTACCCTGCTTACTTGGCCTAGCATTTTTTCTTCTTTCTTTGGGTGCACTTGGACTGAAAAACCCTCATCACCTTCTTTTTCTTTTCATGGTAAGCCTACCTAAGTCTGCACTTATAACATCCAAGGGCTCAGATTTAGCTGTTGAGCTCCTTTGCTTCTCTACCTATCTACTTATCTGCTAAGATTGAACAGATTGGTCAGATTTTATTCTCTACCTCTAAAACATGAAATTCAAACATGAACTAGCCAAGATTAAGTTGTTTGGTCATTCATCAATGGTGGCATAAATCAACAAGCTGCACACCATCAGATTACTACAGAAAATAAAATAGTAATGACATTTTCAACTTGCACAATTTCCTGGTCTATTTGTTTGGGGTTCATTTCTTTCACTTTTTGACCATCTTATTTTTCTTACCCTTTGATTTTTCTTTTAGGGCATACCCTCTTTACCTTTTTTTTTGTATTTTTTTTACTTTTAGACCATATGAAAAACCTTTGCAACAAGAGAAGTTATGAACATATTAGAGAGCTCATCAATTTCAATCATGAAGAATGACATCTATTAGTATAGGAGCATAACAGTGGCTCTACTTGCGGATGGCTTTCCCTGGTAGAAAGTCAAGAACAGTAGGTCAGATGGCCTTCTCCATAATTTTGACTGTGCTTTGAAATCTCCTTCTACTATTTGCTTTATTATATGTAAAAGAGTTACACTTGTGAAGCTTAGGGCCTTCTCTTCGGGCTTCAACTTTAGCATTACCAAGGATATATTATATACATGTTGGAGAAAGAATGCATCAAACAGTTGGATCAAAATAGTGTTTCAGCATTCGAACATTAACTGGCCCCTCTTCTATTTTTGTGCCATCTAGGTTTTTCAAAAAGTAAGTATTGTTCCCTTGCAAGGCTTGGATAATAAAAGGTCCCTTCCATAGGAAGTCAAATTTCCCATGTTTTCCTTTGTCTTCTCTCCTGGAATCCCATTTTAAAACTTTTTCCCCAAGGTAGAAATCTTCTACCTTGGACCTCTTATCAAATATTTTCTTGAGTTTTTCTTGTAGCACTTGGGATCTTTGGTATACCTATTCTCTGGTCTGCTGCAAATGGATGGTCTGATTTATTCTTCTTTGAATATCATTGGGTTCCACCTAAGCTTCTTGTAGTAATTTCATCCCAGGGACTCCTAAAGATGAAGGAAATACAACCTCCATGTCATAAACTAATTCATAAGGGCTAGTTCCAAGGGATATTTTTGTAGTTAGCTTGTCTGCCCATAATGCATTTGTAAGCTTCTTGTGCTAGTTTTTTTTGTTCTCTTCCAACAATTTCTTAATAATATTGATCAGGCTTTTATTGGAAGACTCAGCTATACCATTACCTTGAGGGTAATAGGCTATGGAATGGCCTAAAGTGATGTGATATTTGTTACAGAAACTTATCATTTTCTTGGATTTGAAAGCAGCAGCATTGTCGGTTATGATCATTTCAGGACAGCCAAACTGAGATAGTATGTTGGTTTCTAAGAATCCTATAATCATTGTATCATTGGCTTGTCTGGAAGGGATGGCTTCTATCCATTTGGTGAAATAATATGTAGCTGTGAGGATCCATTTATGTTGGCCAGAAGAGGGAGGATGGATTTCCCCAATGAAGTCCAAACCCCATTGTTGAAAGGGCTTTTAAGTGGAAATTGGTTTAAGGGGTAGAGGTAAAAGTTTCCTCTTGCCTTCGAAAATTTGACATTTGTGGCAAGGGGTGACAAATTTCTTTACATCAGCAAATAAAGTGGGCCAATAAAATCCAACCCTTAGGATTTTGTCTGCAGTTGATTTTCAATGAAGATGTCCACCACAGTCCCCTGCATGAAATTCTTTGAGAACTTTGTTAGCTTCATCTTTTATTAAACAATTTAATAGAATACCTTCTTTATTTTTCCAAAAAAGAGCATTATCTAGGATACAAAATTATGAAGCTTTCATCTTTAAAAATCTTTTCTTTGTTCTAGATAACCCTAGAGGAGCTTGCAGGTTTAACAATACATGAGTTATATCAGCATACCAAGGTGATTCTAAGAAGGCTTGGCTGATTTGTGGAGTCGACATCTCTTATTCGTTATCCAGTTCATTGATATCCAGGGCTTGAAAGTTTGTTTCAGTCATGAGTTTAGCTAATCCCTGTCCTTTTATAAGCTTTGTAGGTTTTATTTCAATATCATACTCTAATATATTAGCTATCCATTTACTTCATTTGCCTTCAATTCCATCTTGAGTCAGGATGTCTTTGACCACAACACTTGGTACATAAGCTATTACATGAGAGTACAATATATAGACTTTAAAGTCTTTAATAGCTTTCACAAGTGCATAACCCTGTTTTCCCATGATTTGGTATTTTACCGGTGCATCTCTAAGTGATTTAATATAAAAGGCTATGGGTTTTTCACATCCTTGATCATATTTTTGTAGTAAAACTGTAGCAATGGTGTGTTCCGATGCAAATGAAAATATCATAAAATCTCTATCAAACTTTGGACTTGTAAGGACTGGTGTTTTGGTCAAAGCCATTTTAATTTCTTCACCTGCTTGTTTGGCTTCTAATGTCCATTTAACCTTGGAATCCTTTTTTAACATATTGTTCAGCAATCTGATTAATTCGGCTAAATTAGGTATGAATCTTCTTAGAGAGTTGATCTTTCCTAGGAAAGCTTGAAGTTCTTTGACATTTCTGGGGTGAGGTACCTGTAGGATGGCTTCTATTCTAGCAGGATCAATTCTAATGCCATCTTTGGAGATGATATGGCCTAACAATTTGCCTTCCTCTAGACCAAACAACGATTTCTTAGGATTTAATGAGATACCATACTTTCTTCATTTTAAAAACGCTTGTCTCAAATGATCTAAATGTTGCTGATCTGATTTAGAACAGACAGTAAGGTCATCCAGATATATAACTAGAAAATCGTAAATTTATTTTGCAAAAGCTATGTCCATTGCTCGTTGAAAGGTTTCCCCTGCATTCTTAAGTCCAAATGGCATTTTAACATATTTGAAAGTTCCCCATGGTGTTGTAAAAGCATTTTTTTCCTGGTCATCAGGATGGACCAGAATCTAGTTAAAGTCTGAGAACCCATCCAAAATGAAATCCTAGAGGCACCTACTACCCTTTGTAAAATGTGGTCCATCTTAGGTAATGGGTAATTGTCTTTTCAGGAAACCTTATTTACATTCCTTAAATCAACAAACAATTTGATTTCTCCTGTTTTCTTCCTAGTAGGTACTAAATAAGACACCCACTCTAAAAACTTGGTAGGAACAATTATTCCTACTTCATACATCTGTTTGATTTCTTTTTCAATTAAGGGGAGTAGTACAAAGTTAATTCTTCTGAGCTTTTGTTTGAATGGTTTTTTATTTTCCTTGACGGGTATGTTGATTTACTAAGGTGTCATAAGATTTCAGATCTTCATAACTCCAGGCAAAAACATCCTGGAATGCTTTGATCAATTCAACATATTTAAGCTTTTGATCAAGGGGCAAAGTTTTGGACAATTTTATCATTTTTGGATTTTCTTCAGTTCCTATGTTACAGTCTTCAATGTCTGCTTTTGGAGGTTACATTTTGGGTTTCTTTGGGATATCATTAAAATCGAAGAAATCTTCCAAAGGATTTAATCCTTGGGGTAAATGATTGTCTTTCAAATTAATAACTTCAAATTCTCCTTCGATAATCTCATGGATGTCTATTTGTTTGAGATTTTGCATTTCTTTATTGGTAAATTTTGTTGGGTGGAGCATTTGAGTTGCACTTTCTACTGAAATGTCTATTTCTATTTCATCTATTTGATTAAACTCACTACCAACATCTAGGTCTATATTAGTGCTAGAAAACACTTCCTCTAGGGTTAGGAAATTGTTAATCTGAATATCATTGTTAAACACTTGCCAGTTCTTTACATTGTCAGGTATGGTTGGCCTGTGTCTAATATCACCTGTGAACTGATGATTAGGATCAAATGGTAATTTGCAAGTGCTGGCAAAGGTTGCTAAGCTGTGAGCATGCAAATTATGTTTTCTTGGAATTTTGGCAAGCTGTGTTTCAGGAAATGTATTGAGGATCTCAACCGTTGTTCCTCTCTAAGATCTTAATCTGGGATCATTTCTGAGGAAGTTCCCTTTTATCTGTTGAATGACTAACTTAGAATCTCCCAAAACTGATACCCTGATTGTCCCTAAACTTTTGATCAATTTAAGTCCTAGCAACAGGGCTTCATATTCAACCATATTATTGGTGCATCTAAAGTTTAACCTGTAAGCATGACCTTCAGCATGATTGTTTTCAAGATTGTGCACCCAAACTCCAGCTCCTGCTCCTAATTTATTAACCGAACCATAAAATTCTAAGTACCAAAGGATATCATGTTCATAGTTAGTAACAGGAGTCTCAGTAATCTGCTTGATAGGAAGATAAAGTTCTTTAGTTTCATCTGGTTTATCTTGAGTGTCTGGTATATCATTTTTCTCAGAAATTTCTTGAACTTGAAAACTAGACTTTTTGTTTATAATTTCTTCTTGTTCAAATGCTAAAACCTTGACATCAGTTGGAGGATCAATTTCAGCATTGTAGAGAATGAAGGAGTCCATGTCTGAGTGCATGGAGTAGATAGGGAAGTTTTGGGGTTTCTCCTAGCTACTTACCACATATTTCATTAAAGTTTATCTGTACAATTTCTTTGGTTGACCAAATACCGAAATAGTAGCATAGGACATGTCCAGCTGTAATGATCCTTGAAGCTTTGCACCCTAATACCTAGACAGTAACATGCCATATTTTGGTGGAATATCGGCTACCACTATGTCCATTAAAATGGTTTTGGCAGGGTATTGAACTAGTGATACACATAAATCTTTGATCAACCCTAGACATCTGACTTGGCTTGAATCAAAAGAGAATAAGTCTTTGTATGGCCTAGTAATATCTAGGTACAATTTCTCCATTACATAGAAAGGAGGAACACACCCCATCTACTGATTTTCCGTTTACCTCAGGTCCAAAAACTAATTCAGGCTAGTCATTGAAAATATTCACTGAATCTTGGTCACAGAAATTTGGAGTGATCTGCTAATTTGACCTCTGTAGACATCATGTTTAGCCAATTCTGACAATGGAATGGCTATCTTTAATTTGCCTATTTTAGTCTCAAGATTGAAAGGTTTTTCATTTTGAGTTTTTTGTATTTTGGACTGTGGGATTCTCTTTTTCTGTTGTCTTTTATGTGTTTTTCTCTTTTGCAGGAGTAGTGTTATGGGCTGAACTTGCTTCCAAATCAATTTCTGGAGGTTCTTTCACATTTCCTTTGGGATGAATGGAAGTGGAAGGTTGTTTGTTAGTTTGTTGAATATCTGATACATCTTCAACTATTGGATTGTCTGGGTTGGGACCTATTCCAGGAAGGATTGGTACAGGGGTGTTTTTGGTCTTAGCTTTCTTGGGTTGATTGGAATCATTTTGTTTATTGGTTTCAGGGAACTCTATTCTTCTGCTCCTTAGATTGTATTGCTTGTGGAATTCATAAATGGTTGTATCATATCCCTCCCTAAAATCAAATGATTCGCCTGACTGAGTTTGGAATTGTTCAAGAGTGTGAGCTTCTTGATCCTCTTGGGTCAAGAAAACTTGTTGTTCATTGTTGAGGCTCATTAAGTTAATTTGAGTGTCTTCTGGTGGTTCATCAGAAGTTGAGGCTCTAGCATAATTTTCCTGGAATGGGGACCTAATGTTTTGGTCAGGTCCAACCTTTCCAATATTAGGATTTTGATTTTTCCTAAAATTTGGATTTCTCCTAGTATTGCTTGGTTGACCATCCCACGGGGATTTTCTCTCAATTGTTTCTACTCTATCACCAAGTCTATCCATTCCTTTAATAATAGCATATAATTTTTGTTCAAAGGCAAAAGGTTCTTCTTTGAAAGGTAGCCTCCTTTCAGCTCTAGCTCTAGCTCGTTTAGAAATCAGGTTGGCCTCAACACTGATAGCTATACTCTGCATCTCTTCTAAGTCTCAAGGAGCTCTTTCCCTAAGTTGGTATGCCATATCAGAATTAAATGCATCAGGGAATTTGATCAAGAATAAGTCTGGAAAAAATCTGAGATTTTGAGGAATAGCATTGTAGACATTATTGAATCTAGTGCAGTAATCTTGGACAGTTTCTTGGGCGCCCCTTTTTAAACCTTCATATTCTGATAAAATGTGGAGAGGATCTTTTTTCTTTTCCCATCTGTTCAAGAAGGTTTGATAAAGAGCTTGTGAGTCATTGATATTGTTTGCAAGAAGGGCTCTAAACCATGTTCTAACATCTCCAGTCAAACTTTGAACAAATACTCTCATTCTAACATCATCAGCATCAACCTCATATATTTCAAAGTAATCTGAAAATTTTTTAGTATGTTGTTGAGCTGTGTAATTGCATGTACCATCAAAAGGAGTGACTTTACTTTGATAGTCTTGGGGCATAGCCCATGGATTGGTAGGTAGGTTCAGAGGAGAATATATGTTCGCCATGATAGCAGGAATATATGTGACAACTGGTGTAGTAGAGATGACAATGGGAATATGGATAGAAGATGGGGGAGTGGAAAGGGTAGCTTGAGGTTGGGAAGTCTGAGATGCTGATGGTGAACTTGGAGAAGGGGTAGTAATCACAGCAAGATTTGGTGTTTTTTCAGAGGTAAGCTCAGGTTGGATAGAGTTCTGTCGATGTTTGTCAAGATGTGAAGCAACAACCTCAAGCTATAAATTTTCAATGAATATTGGATCTTGAACTGTGTGGATTAACCCAAATTCTGAAAAGGTCCCAAATAAATAACTTTAAAAGGTGGATGCGACTCACAAGGTATGATTTTGATCTGAATAGAGGCTTAAGAAATAATAGAATTTTCTTAGCTCTCTTGTCTTCTAAGAATCCTAGGAATCAGATTAGGATTTTCAAACACAAGTGGTGGGTTTGGATCAAGATCTGATCTGGTGTAACGAATCATCTCTAAAGCCAGGCTTCTAGGTGTCTTATTGGTTTTCTGTAAGTAGATTTAACACTACAACTTTAACCGTTTCTTTAAGAAAATTTGGATATGGAAATTGTGAATTTTCTTAAAGATTTATAAAAAGGGAACTGATCAAATATTCGAAACCAACTGTCCAATCTGTAAGCTAAACCAAAGATAGACTGAAGCAGCATTCATTTACTTCTGCCATTTGCAAAGAAAAAGAATTTCAAAGGCTACCTCGCTAACTTTAGGCTCTGTCTATAACTCGTAAAGTAGATAGCAGCAACAAACAAATTATTTCGATTCCCAGTGGAGTTGCCAATGATGTTATCACTCAGGTTTTCCCCAAAGTTGTAAGAAAGGGAAAGGAGGTCGAGGTAACCACAAACCAATATTTTATACACATAATCTAGGGAATTTGTATCTAGAGAGGGCTCTCTCTTTATGATTTAGCTTTGTTTTAAAAGGTATTAGGCTAGTTATGAGGTTCAGGGGTTTTGTTTGATTTTTGGATGGTGAGATTCAATAGAGTAAAGGTGTAAAACTGAGTAGTACAGTCCATTGGGCTAATGGAGTCAACGAAAATGGTTTTCTGGATTTGGTTTCTTAACAGAGGATGATTCCACAGGGCAAGGTAGTCACACAGGGAACATATAAAGAGCTGAAGTAGGTGGAATGGTTTCAAATTAGGTGAAAGGCAGTTAAGAATCTCTCAACCTATTTAAAGAGGGAATGTGGATGATTACTACTAAAGAGCATTTAAGAATTCTTTAACAAATAATCAATATGAAAGAATTAGGAAATAAGAGCAATTAAGAGTTACACTGCTTATTCTAATTTTGAAGAAAACAAAGAGAATGATAACGAATGAAAACAGAGTGTATTCAAGAAAATTATGAATTAATATTTATCTCTATCATTCAGATTCTGAAACACGGGTGATATAAGGAACCAGAAAAACTTTAAAACACAAATATAAGAGACTTATTGGTCTGATGCTTGATTCAAGAATCTTGTGGCAAGTCCTCTGCTTCAATTCTTCATCCAGTGAGCCCAATAATAGTTGATTCCAAAAGCTTTCTATTCCAAAACTCAATGTTACAGCAAAAAACTAGGAATATTCACCAACCCTGAATACTTCGTTTGGGGGGGTATTTATACAAAATATCTTACAAAATATCTCATGGAGATAATATATAGTGATGACTAATTGTTTTTTTTTACAAAAGATAGAGACAAATAGTCTCGAAAATAGGGAAAATATAAATTGATGCCATGCTGGCTGCTCCGTCTTTGTCGGATGCGCTAGAGGTAGGCCCTGTGAGTCAGTTTACAGTTGTCTTCCACTGATACTCTGCACTGGTTGTTCCGGCTTTGTCGAATGTTCTTCAACTCTATTCTGATACGCTTTGACCCATATGACCCCATTCATCTCTGTTTACTGCATGATGGTAAATGGCCCAAAATTTTCATTTTACCCAAGATACCAAAGATAGAAAGACAAGTTTATAAAATTTCTAACATATCTTCCCACCATTTATGTTCTTGTAATTTATGTCTCTACAGCTTTCTTAAAGTTTCATCAGTCTCCGTATACTTGAAGAAATTAGGTTGGATGGTGAATAGATGTTTCACCTCATGCTCAATATAAAATAAGCTCTCCAAGTTATCATAGAGGACTTGGCCAAATGGAAGTGCTTTCACTCTTGAAGCACTTGTTGATGAAGTAACTTGATCAGCCACATATTTATTTAGTTTATGTGCATAATTTGTGTGTCTCATGAACCGGTCATTACTTGTTAAAGGACTTGGTAGACCCTTATTTTGCAAAACTGTGAATTTTCTTGTGAAAGAATTAATCTCCACCAGCATGTCCTGGCATCTCCTTTCCAAATTTTGTATCAGAGTTCTCCTGGTTAGAACTCTCTTGACTTCCAGAATTGTACCTGTCTTGTCCATGATTTCCAGTGTTTCCAGTTGTTCGCTGGTCTTAGTGTTCAAAAAATGTATTAGCCGGCTGGCTTGTTCAGGCATCTGTCCTAACAAAGCCCCTGTCTTTTTAATTTCCACTTGTGCTGCTCTCACTAAGTCAATCTGCTCATAAATAGCATGGATTGATTGCCAAACGTTATTAAGGGATTGATTGATGTTGGCCCACAGAATTCCTTTGATTTCTGCCAGAGGTTTATCCAAAGCGAGATCCTTTTCTAATGTTCTCACTTTGTTCTCTAATGTTTTAACTTCCCTTATTTCCTCTGCAACATTCATTTTGGATTTGTCATAATTCTTTTCTACTTTTGCCAATTACTCTTTTACCAGTTTCAATTTAGACACTTGTAGCTTTAATTCTTCCATGGCCTTTATCAGTTGTTTTGTGCTCATATTAGTACTGCTACCTTGTGATGTTGTTGTTGCTGATGTACCTATGATGACCTCTGTTGTAGATGCTAGAACATTGGGAGCTAATGTTTCTCCAAGTGTGGAGGGGGCTGCACTTGAGACTACGGGAATTACCTTGGGAGGCTGGGAGGTTGACTCTCCCTGCTTTTCCTTTAGTGCCTTTTCTACTGCCTACTCTGTATCAATTAATCTTTCGTTGAGTTTCATGAGCAGGTCCATCATGTCTTCTTCTGATTTCTGTTGTACAACATCTGCAGTCTATGCATGCATGGAAGGAGGCAGTTTCAGTTATTTTCTTAGGGCAGCAATGTATTCCTCTTTCTTCTTCATTAGTGCCTTTATGCCTTTAGCATATTTGGGATCATGTCCCAGTTTAATGATAATCTTCTCCAAAGTTTTTATCATGTTGTCCTTAGCCAAAGAAGAAGCTTTCTCCAAATTTAGTTGAGCATAGGTATTGTCCAAGGAGTTTTGTAA
Source organism: Pinus taeda (assembly GCA_000404065.3). NCBI lineage: Eukaryota > Viridiplantae > Streptophyta > Pinopsida > Pinales > Pinaceae > Pinus > Pinus taeda. The sequence continues at coordinate 6,247 of APFE031277948.1, read as the reverse complement.
TTTATGGTCCAACATTGCTTTATCGGCCAGTGTGGAATGGACCATCTCTCCAGTTTGTTTATGAAGCTCAATCTGGTCCATAGGATGAATGTCCTTGGCTAGGACCTCCAAATTAATCCTTATGTAATTAGCTACTGACAGTGGTTGTTGCACCTAGGGCTTAAAGTAACTCATGACCATTTTTCCCTCTTTAATGCCATAGGCTGACATTAATCTCTGCTGGTTTGTGGGGGCCATCTTAAGATACTGGTTGTAAATTTGAAGCCTTAGTGGGTTTTTCCTGGCCTTTATCTCTGTGAATGTCCTTTTGATGTCTGTTGATGCCTCGAAAATCGCTGCAACCACATTGGGGAAACCACCCGGTCCGGACCTTAGTGCAACTCCTTTTCTGTTTGGGATAGTGGCCCCGACTGGGGATAATGGGACCAGTTTCCCAGAAATAGATAAATGGGATGAGTGAACGATTTATGGATAAAACTAGTGGTGAGCGAAAGGCTAAAACTATTGACATAAATATAAATAAATAAAACTATCCCGTGAATCTATTGAGCTCTAAAGCGTAGCGTTTGATGCTCTATGTCTAAAAGACAAGCATATAGATGACTGTATCTTCACAACATAAATATTAAATCATTTAAGATTGTTGTGCTTAAATAGTTAAGCAGAGCGATGGAAGCGAAATTACCACACTCTATACATTTATATCATTATCATATACATGATTGAAAGCGAAGGCATATATCTAAACATCCAATAGTGGAATGAGTAAGATCTGCTGTTATAGCACATGCATATAATCAACGATAGCAAAATAATTACATAACAATTCATATAAACGGAATGACTTCAGACATAGATAGAAATACCATATGAGCTGTGTGACATTCCCAGATATCAATCGCTATGTGTAGTTCTTCCTTTAATGCAAAAACATTCTTCAATCAACGACAATAGTGCACAATTGTATAAAGAAACTTCCTCATTAAAGTAAGAACAACTAGTCAAGTTTCATAAAAGAATATGGGCTGAAGCACAGTAGTGCAAACTTCAGTATGTTAAGTCTCTTACAAAATTTTACGACCCTTTCTAAAAACATGAAAGGGTCTATAAATACAATACTAATCTAAATATCTACTAAACAGAAATGCTATTAAACTGATATAAATAACTTTTGTTCCTATTTTGGCTAGCGATCTGGCGAGCTGGAGGGTGATTCATTGAGTCAGCTGCTTTCCTTTGAATCTGAGCTGATTAATTGCAAGCATTGGCTCAATTTTCGGAGGTTTGTTGAGGCGCGAACTGAGCTGGGCAGCATAGGTGGCGTCTTGAATATCGGGAATCATACACCCGATGGCATCTGTTAAACACTTCAGGGCGGCTCTTTGTGTATGTGGTTTAACTAGGAAGTGCCAATACGCTTCCAAGTTTAAACTATTAATCCTGGCGATTAATCTTCCTCTTTATTCTAACTCAGGATAACATGATTGCTCCAATGCATTTGTTGTTGTAATCTTTCCTGGTGTGCACTGGGAAATCATATTTGCCAAGTAGAGAGTGTTGTTAACTAAATCAACTAAATTGCTAGAAGTTGATCTACACCTTGAAGCTGCTCTTTCTGCTTTCAACACCTGAGTATGCCATTCTGTGAAAAGTATATCTTGATGAACTTCAAGTATCTTGGGAAAATTAGCTGCTTTTCCCTGATCCGAATCTTGCCATTCAAGATGTGCAGTAATGGCCTCATCGGCTTCATTTAAATCATCTCTAGCTTTCTCTACCTGTTCATTTATAGACATAGTTAATTCGCAAAGTGGCTCCGCTTGAGCGATATGTTGACACAAGAGTTTAATTTGAGATATTAGCGCATTGTTTATCAATGATGCTTCTTTTCTGAACTCTGTCACATGCGAAGCTCCTTTTATCTTTTCTAGCTGCGATGTCATTTGAGTGATTTGCTCATCCTTGGTTTTCACCATTTGCTCGTTCGCTGTTTTCAACTTTTCCAATGCCTCCGTTAATTCATTCTATTTCTTGATCACATTCTGGTCGATTCTTTGCTTCTCCGCTTCCAATTGCTGAGTTAATTGATTATTCATTTGCTGTTGTGCCAGCAACTGCTCCTCTGCTTGCGCTGCCTTTTGCTTTGTTTCTGCCAATTCCGTTTGTAATGTGGAGATTTCTTGGTCCTTATTCTTTAATAAAAGGCTTACCTCCGATGCTTTGTCAATTGTTGCTGCTGAATAGGCTCCAGCATACTGTGACAATTTAGTTAGATCATCGGAGGGGTCCAATTTCTCCTTCCATACTACATTACCCGTGACCCTTTGCTCTGGAAAGATAGAAGGTTGATCAATCCTTCGTCTCTTCCTTGATCTCTTTACAACTGCTCTATGCCTCGGGCTATAGAAAACATCCAATGGAGGAATATCTTCTATTTGTAGAATGATTTGATCGGTGGGGTCTTTTGGAATTAGCTCGACTTTCTTAGAACTGGGTGGGCCGTTGGTTCCACTTAGAACCTGAGATGAAGTATCGTCTCGCATGTCGCTGGTCTTAGAAGTGTCTGTATCTTTTGAGCCTTTTCCTCCACTAATGATAGAATCAAACTGCTGCCATTCCTGGAGCAATTTGGGGTCTGTGGTAGTATTTACATTGGCATCAGTGGTGGTCTGTTGCCCTTTCTCAGTTTGAGGCTCCTTCTGTACTGGTTCCTGTTTTTTCTTCTGATGCTCTGCCTGTTCCCTCTGCTGTTTATCCTCGTGCTCTTTCTTTAGCCGTTCTTCCTGCTCCTTCCTTTGCTTTTCCTCTTGTTCTTTCCTCTGTCATTCCTCCCGTTCCTTATTATGATCTTTTGTTATAGCAGGAGGTTCTTTTGTCTGTTGTCGACCAGGCTCGCTTGATGATGTCGCTGGGGTGGTTGCTAATAAATCTAGAGGCAGAGTTTGCAACCTCTGCTCTCTAAGTTTATTAAATTCAGTTAACCCTTCATCATTGTATTCCATCTTAGTGAGTTCATTAGCTTGACCAATTGTTTCAATTGAAGTGAACAGGTCATCGAACATATCTTCTTGATGCTCAAACGTTGTTAATTTGGCATGTTCCAATGCGGCATGGGCAACTAGCTTTGGATCAAATGCCCTGTTCGGAATTGTAGCCAGAGCTAAAGATTGAATCTTTGTGGCTTCCTTTTCTGCATGTTTGAGATCATGTAGGGTAAAGACACCACACCTTAAGGGAAAAGTAGGCCAACCTCTTTTCTTTTCCTTTTTGAGAGTCTGTGTAGTACTCTTAGCCGTAATCTGATATGCAATTTCTCTTGTCAGCAATTTTTCTGGAACATATAAAGGGAGAACGTGTGGGTTGGCTTGGCTACCGTAAACTCTAATATAGGTAAAATGCTCTTCTCCAAACCAACTAGCCACTGCTGGTAAATCAAAGGAAGCTTGGTAGGAAATCTTTGAAATGGGTTTATCAAAAATGGAATAATAAATGGGAACCATAAAGCCATTACAAATCTGATACAAGTGGTTTTTATAAGACGATTTCCACAACTTTCAGTGATATATATGAATGGGCGAGGGGTCCTGTGCAGTCCACCTCCAACCAAGAACAGGGAATTCAGAATTAAAACATAATGTATCTAAGATATATGTGCTATAGTAAAATGGGGGGATTTTCCTTTCAGTGACCACAGTCTTATTTCTAAAATCCCGAACAGCTACTGCTAGTTTAACCGAAAGGATAGTAGCCCAGTCCATAATTATACTGTTAACTACTGCCTCCATGAGAGGAACTATTTCTATGGTAAAACTAGCAGAGTCGTGTAAACCCCATAGCCTACACATCATTATACCCGCATAACAATAAGGAGAAGCCAGAGAATCAACCGAGTACTTACCGGAAGATTCATGCTTGTGCTTGTTCGAATTTTGCCTCCAATCGTTGATAGGTTCGGATTCAATTTCATTTTCGCTTGCAAACTTCTCCAGGAAGGCGCTGTTGTATATCTTCTCTGGCTCGGGCAAATGATACATTTGCCTTAAGTCATCTGCCTTGAATGATCCGAAAATCCTCCCATCTTTGGTGCTAAAAGTTTTGTCCATGATGGGTATTTCTTCGATCGCCCATCGCACAACATCTGTGTATGGGAGAATTTGCTCCCTGGCTGCTATCTTGTGAAGGAAAGAGTCGGCCAAATCTTTGAGGGTGCAATCAGACTTCCAAAATGAATCCGCGGTAGCTTCTGTTACCATCTTCATTGGTTTCTCGGTTTCAATTAAGTCGTAAGTGCCTTGCCAAGTCACTCTGGTGAGGCCTGTGCATGTAGTATCAGATATTAGGCCTTTCTTCTTGTTTGCAGCAGTTTGTCCTACGACTGGTGGATTGGAAGCACCCGCAGTCTTCTTAGACTTCTTACCCATCATGCTCGAGCTCCTGTCTATGAATGAATTCTGCACAGAGAGGCAATTGTGCGTAACACAGAGAGATAGCGATAAAAACTTGCAATTGATAACAAATGAATAGATGCGCAGTAATATATTCGACTTTTGAAACGGGCGCGGAGACAATCCTTAGAAAGATTTTAGGACATGATTTCATTAATTGGCCGTATAAAACCTGCCACCCTATAAATGCCATTATATCATTATTCGGTCGAGAAATATCCTTAAGCATGCAATGGACGTATTGGTGGCTGAGCGGAAGCGATTATGCCTTAAATATGAATAAATTGAGCTTTCCAATCACTTTAACGGCTTTTTATTGAAAATTGTGCCTTATCGCATCGCATCGGGGGTATGATAAGTCCGCCTTAACGATATGTATCGGGTACCGCCGATTGCCGAATGCGATATCGCATCGGCGAAAAGCTTTATGTGCATTGAGACTTAGGTGAAGGTAACCCGCCGATCACCGAACGCCGATTGCGCATCGCATCGGGGTAAATGGAACGGGGCGCTTTTGGTTGTGCATTGGATATCGTCGATCGCCGAATGCGATATCGCATCGGTGGAAAGCCTTGTGTCACTTTATATGTCTCTTATGTCATTGCGATATGCGATCTTGCGATCGCTTTATCGCAATGACCAAGATCCGCTTTATTTCTTTAAATGGGTATTGTTTAAAAAGGGTTTTATAAAGCGCTTATTTGATTATCAGACCTTTTGTTAAATAAAAGTATTGATATCAACTTTATTTTAAAGGGACCCATTTCATAGTTTAATGTTTTATGAATAAAAATGACATGAGATGGGGGGTTGTTTGTAGAGCACAACAATTGGCAATTCACTGGAAGAACCAGTTATCTTTGGAAAAATCAAAAATACTTAAACTTTTTTGAAAATAGAGTTTCAACTACAAGGGAAAATTCTGATATAACTAGATATTTATGCATTCTGAATATCATGAAAGTAATTTTGCTAACTTCCTCCCCTTGCTAACTTGAAATAAGTACAATTTAAGTCTCAAATAGGCCTTTATTGGTTTATAATGATAAAAATAGAAAAATCTCTCCAAATCAGCCTTTATAGTAAACTCGTCTATCATAGGTAGAGCCTTTGCTGCCAGCAAACGTTTATAGTCTCGACAGGGATACCTTTTAACCATGTAATTGTCCATTTTCCCATCCAATTAAGAGTGTGATTATCAGAATGAATTCAAAACATGTTTTCATATTTTGTTCATCTTTCTTTTTTCTAACATTGACAGGATAAAAAAGCCATTGCCCTGGTTTGGTGGCCAGCTATTGACAATGCCACTCACTGGTAGTAGTCTAACTGAACAAGCTAGCTCGTGATGAGACCCCTTGTCTTGAGATTTCAAGCCATTACCCTGTTTTGGTATGCAGTATTGGTAATGTCAGTTAAGTTATTTCCCTATGAACATGGTAAGCAGGCTTGTAGTAAGACCTCTTATCTTTAATATCTTATATTTTAGAATTACACTCTGAAAAATCATAAACTTTAAGGAATGGGGTGAACAATTTTTTCCCTTAAGATTCAATGGATGATAGGTTTAAGAGTTAAAGACGCTGAAATTGAATTGACTTCTATCTTTGATATTGATAACCTTTTGAGACCAATTTGAAAACAGAAAATGACTTACATTACTTCTATGCTTTTGGGGGGAGTTCACCAAATTTAAATTGTGGTTTCAGAATACAATGATACCTAATTTCCCAAAAATTATCCCTTTTGGTTAAAAGTTCTATTGTTTGAAAGCAAATACTCATGATACTTCTGTGAGACAA
>APFE031277944.1:103722-132586 GCA_000404065.3 Pinus taeda | reverse complement strand
CTTTTGAAACAATAACCCAATATTTCAGATCTTAAGATATTCAATTTGCAAAAGATGCTTAGCCAAGGGAAATTATTTGCTTTATATAGGCAAGCTCCTCCTAGAATCATGGATCAATACCACGAGGCAAAACCATGATAACACAAATACCGTCGGCTAAATACCAAATATTAAACATAAGAAACCCCACGTGTGCTTTTCTCTGCCTTGAAGTGAGTGCGCTGGGGGTACGCACCTCCTGAACGGCTGACCTGCGTGTCTGGCCGCGGTCCCTTCACAATGTACCTACGAGTACGCATCTTCTGAATTGTTCTCCTGCGTACTTCTTAATTTTCAACATATTGAGAGCCTTTCCACGGGTGTTTCCATCATGTACAACATCTGTAACATATAGCCATACCAGAAACATAATGCCAACAATATCAAACTCAAACAGAAATTCATCAAGGTCTTCAGATGATAAACCATGGAAATTAGGTAGGGCTGAAAGTGGAATGTTCTTCATAGGAGTTGCCCCTCTAGGAAGATCTTCAATAGGGAATTCCAAGGTGGAGAGGGAATTTTCCCCTCTTCCTTCTCTTCATCCCCCACCAAACAGTCCTTCATTGTTTCTGTCCATTGGTTGTTCCCCTGTCTCACTTGCTCAGTCTTCAGCACTTTCTGTAGGGCTTTCGATGTCCTGAACTGGTTCCTCAACTTCAATATCTTCGATTGGTTCCTCAATATCTTCCACTGACTCCTTGATTTGTTCTACTGTCTCTTCGGCCCTTTCTGGTCCCAATACTTCCTCCGTTTCGTAGTCTGTCTGGAGAGAGTGTTGAGTCTGTGGCCTTCGAAAGCTTACCTTCTGAGATGTTTCATCTTTTGAAATAATGTCGTCAATGAAAGTTTTTCTTCCTCCTCTGCCTTTTCCCCTACCGCCTGTAGGGTTAGCTTTACTGTGTCCTTTCATGCATCTTGTACATCTAAAAGAAAATTGTTAATACTTTTAAAATCTTCGGTTGCCTTCCCCGGCAACGACGCCAAAATGTTGTACACTTTAATTACGTATTAATTAAACAGTCGAGTGCCACATAAATTGTCAACCTGGGAAAGTCGGATTATTTCAAAGGTGACTGCATACTGTATGTACTCAATTTTAATAGCATTAAAAAGCTGTAGTATAAACAATTCACACCTTGTTAACCTCTACTCTGTGTTACAGCAGTTATGGTCTATTGCAGGAACTGAATAAGAACAGATATTTAATTAAAGAGAGTAAATCTGCAAAAGAAAACAACGGTTGTCCTGTAACAAAGGATCAGGACACTATCCCCAGAGTAGGAACATTCAGCACCTGCCTCTGTTATCCAGTTCACCAATGCACTTTGTAAATCCTAGTCACCGGTGAGGCACTCATGTAACAACATCAATCGATTAAAAGAGAAACATAGTCTTAGCAAAAGTAAAATATCATCAGAAGCAGTACTCGTGAATAAGGTATGAACAGAAATCACACACAACACACAACAGAAAGAAGATGGGTGAATCTTGTGATGAAGGTGGGCCCTGTCCTTCTCACAAGATTCCCCAAGACACGAAAACTAAGGTAAAATACTCAGAACAGAACTTTATTGATCCGTCAATATAATATACCATATTACAGAAAAGATTCAGTCTCGTTCTTTCACTACAATCCTTGTGTTACAGCTTGTTCATCCTATGTCGATCTTCTCTCTAATGTAGATGTCTCCTCTTTATAGAGGAGACATCTATTACAAAAGATTTTCATTATAAATTCTAGTTCAACCCTTTGTACAAAAATAGGGAAATCAGTTCCTGTTAACAGAATGTTTTTATAGTAATGTGGATCATGAACATTACGACCAATGTAATAGTTTATTCAATAATCGATCAGATTCCTTTGTTGTTGAAAATCTGGTACGCAAATCTCAACTGTCTCCTTGAGATTCGCATGTTGTCCTTGCTGTTTCAGCTTCGAGGTTCATGCTGTTTCTGCTGTTTCAGCAACTGCAAAATATAGTCCTGCCAGCTTTAGGCAGTTTCAACAATTGTTCAGCAACTCAGTCAACTTCAAGGATCAATTATAAAGATAGCATGATTATGTGTTGAATAATTAAACATATAGTAATGAGAAGAGTTACTGTATACCTTTAGAATGATTGAGTCAAAACACTAGCAAGCGCTTTCAACTATGGGTTGAAAAGGGTAATATTATGACAAAATATAAGGTCAAAAATAGACAATATGGGGTCCTAACAACAATCTCATGCACCTTGCACGCTCCATGATTGTTCTATTCATCCTTTCTGACACACCATTTTCTTTTGGTGTTCTTGGAACTTTCTTCTCTCTACGAATTCCATGCTCTGAACAATACCTATCAAACTCTTTGTTGCAATATTCACCTCCTTTGTTTGATCTGAGACACTTCAATTTATTTCCTGACTCAATCTCATCCAAAGCTTTCAGTTTCTTGAAAGTATCAAATACATGAGATTTATTCTTAATACAATAAATCCAAGTTTTTCTAGTTGCATCATCAATAAAAGTAACATAATAGTGAGAGCCACCGAGAGATGATACCTAAGCAAGTCCCCATACATCTGTATGCACAAGCTCTAATTTTTCGCTCTTCTTTTCTTTCCCAACTCTGAAAAATTTGACTCTCTTCTGTTTTCCATAAATGCAATTCTCACAGAAGTCCAAATCAACATTCTTCAATCCCGTCAACAAATTCCTTGAGTGAAGAAGCTTCATCCCCTTTTCACTCATGTGTCCAAGCCTGTGATGCCATAATGTTGCATCTGCTCCTTTGGAAGTTAAAACATTAACAGAGTTAGAAATACCATTGCATAAATACAATATACCAACCTTTTCACCTTTTGCTATTACTAGGGCTCCTTTTGTGACCTTCCAAGCTTTATCTGTGAAAGTTGTCACACAACCTTCACCGCCTAACTACCCTATTGAAATCAGATTTTTCTTCAGATCTGGAACCTGCCTTACCTCCTTTAGTAGCCATTGGTTTCCATTATGATGTTTTACAAGAACCTTACCCACTCCAACAATTTTACCGGGTTTATCATCACCCAAATGGACTTGTCCAAAATCTCCTTGAACATAGTCATGAAAATATTTCTTATCAGGTGTGGCATGTAATGAGGCCTTTGAATATACCACCCAGGAATTAGTAATATTTTCGAAAGAAAGAATCAAAGCATATTGTAACACCTCACCTGTCACATTTGCTTCATGATTGTTTTCTTGTTGTGAATCTCCTTCTTTTCCCTTCCAAGATCTATGTCTTTCTTTAGGTGTCCTTTCTTTCCACATTTCCAGCACACTATCCCCGATCTGGACTTGGATCTGCCTTTCCTTGATTTACTATGATATCCTCAGCTCTTTCCTCTTTCCATTTTTCTTCCCCTAGACATTGCACTTAAAGCATTACCTGATGTCTCACCGGAGCTTTTCCGTCACATTTTCTCGCTAAGGATAGCGCCGACAACATCATCAAACTTTAAAGTACTAGATCCAGAAACAGAGTTACTAATGGCCATTACTAAACCATTCCAACTTTCTAGCAATGAGCACAAGAATAAAAGAGATCTAACTTCATCATCAAAGTTTACTCCTATAGAACTTAACTAAATTTTAATAGTATTAAAATGATTAAAATGGTCTACAATAGATCCACCTTTTGACATCTTCATATTAAATAATCGTTTCATAAGAAATACCTTGTTTGAGGCCAAGGGTTTTTCATACAGTTTCGCCAATGCCTTAATCAAACCCTCTGTCATTGTTTCCTTCGAAATGTTGAAGGCGACTGACGCTGCAAGGCACAACCATACTGTTCCGAATGCCTTTCTATCGTGAAGGTTCCGTTCTTCATCTATCATACCTATCGGCATCTTTGTTTTTCCGCCCAATGGTAGGTACAGATCCTTCTGATACAGATAATCTTCCATCTGCATCTTTCACAATGAGAAGTTTTGGCCATTAAATTTCTCAACCCTAAACTTATCATCTTCTACCATTGCTCCCACTCGAACGAGGAACCCTTCTTTCATGCGAGTTTATTAGCCAAATAGACCTTCAGCTCTGATACCAGTTGTTAGAAAATTATATATTACAGAGCAATGGAACACATAGAATATTGCATAAATATAAATGTAGAAAATACATAAAATGAGAGAGACACAGATATACATGGTTCACCTAGTTTGGGCTACGTCCACCACGAACAGCTAGCCCTTCCTTTCTATTATCCATCAAAATGAAGAGACACAACCTACAACAGATCCACTGTAATATCCTTTGTTTTCTCTCATAGTCTCACCTCTCTGTTTCTCGCTGGGAGAATACACATCTATTACACGACCTCAATACAATGCCCTCATACAAAGAGAGGGGTTTCCTTCTAGGGAAAAAACCCTAAACTAAACATAAGTTATACCGTCAGATCATACGCCTAATGAACGGCCCAGATTGACCCCACGTGGAGGGGTGTACAAACTTCTTGGGGTATACATCCAGTTGAAACAAAGACCTTTAAATAATCATGCTCCACACCCAAAAAATTTAGGGCGCCGAAGACCATCACGGGTATGGTCATTAGACCCACGATCATCGCGCTTGAGTCTAAAGGCTTGCGTGATGCCATCACACTTTTTGTAAAAATAGGCACGATGGTGCCAAGGGTGGTTTTTTGAGAAATACAACTCTCTTTTAAGAAAAAATTGATGATTTTGATCCATAAAAAGGGAATTAATAAGTGTTAAATGTTGTTTTGCAAGGGAATATGGCCTTGGAGTGGAAATAAAGAGGCCATGAGGCCGAATACTTTCAAGCAGCTCAAGATCCTGAATGCATAAACGATCTGAGGAATTGTGGGCTACTAAAATTCTTTAGGACCATAGGGTTAATGGATCAGATGGAATCGCTGCCCTATCTTATTAGTCTCTGGGTTGTAGATCGAGAGATCTTCATCATAAAAGGACAAGAATTAGAACTAGAGGATATGGATATCTACTTCATCATAAGATTGTCCCAATGAGATTTTTTACATATGTTCAGATATGTGTTGAAGCGGACCTCAGTGAAAAGTTAATGAGAAAATATTTTTGGTTACAGCTTCTGTTCTAGGGTTTCTGACCTTCTCTGCCATTCTTGAGCCTGCTCTGGCTGAGCAGCTCACCAGACTGGCTGATCTCTACTGCAAGGGTAGGGGACTGGCCCGTCTAATGCGCGGAGGGGGGTCCACAGGGACCCCATCATTCAAAAGCATTGTGATGAACAAGCAGACAAAAAATGAAGGGTTGAGAATCCCAGGATACGGTGATAGCAAAAGCCCAGGAAGTAGCAGAAAAGACAAAGGGCAAGAAATGACAGCGGAACAAGGAGGGGGTTCCACGCAAAAGGAACAGGAAGCAGAAAACATACCCCTCGGGGCAGCTGCAAATTCTCAAGACGAGGGCCGAAAGCAGACCCAGACCACTGAAGGAAACAACAAAGAAAAGCAAGGGGGACCACGAAATGGAAAGGAGAAGGAACCGCCCATCACCCCGGGCACCAGCAAGGCCCCTCAGGGAGCCTGTAAGCCCAAAAAGAAAGAAGCCCTAAGAGTGATCTGTTCAGACCCAAAGATCCAAGCACATAGGGAGCACATGTCGGAGCATGCGGTTATTTGAAAATTCATGGGACTGTGGCCTACGGAGCGAGCCCTTTGCCAATGGATCAAGCAGCACTGGAAGCCCAAAGGTGACATTAATTTTCACCTAGAAGCTAAAGGATTTTTTACAGTTGTCTTTACAAACCTAGAAGACAAAGACAGGGTTTTCGAAGGAGGCCCATATTTTTTCTCTTCAGCTGGTCTCTACATGAGACCCTGGAAGCCCAACTTTGTGCCTGAAAACGAAACCTTCACTCAGGTCCCAATTTGGATATGTCTCTTCTCCCTCCCCATAGATTATTGGGGTCTAAATACTCTCAAGCAAATAGGAGATAAGTTGGGTACTTTTGTCAAAGCGTCTGAAGCAACTATCCAGCGCAGATACACTTCATGCGCTAGAATCTGTGTGGAACTGGACGTATCTGGGGCCCTACATTAAGGTATTTGGATGGAGTTCCAGGATGAAGACTACTTTCAGGCCATTGACTACGAACAAATTCCTTTCCGCTGCAGGAAATGTCACAAGCACGGGCATCTTGTAAGAGACTGCCCTCTCAATAAAACGGAAGAGGCAAGCAAGCCCCAAGTTGAGCAGCAGAACAAAGAGGCATTCACAAAACCCAAAATCAGGCAAAGAGCCAATCGAAGACGGCCTAATAAAGCAGGGGTCGGCCCAAGTGCCTTCCTCAACCCCTTTAGGGTTCTAGAAACGGACACAGAAACAGAAGAGCTCCGAGTAGAAGAGAGAAACGCGGAGGAGCCAAAAAACCAACAAGAAAACAACAGGAAGGGACAGGACGAGGGTTCACACAATCCCAGAGATATTAGAACAGAACAGGAAAGCACACAAGATGAGGACACGAAGATGTTCTATAGTGATGGGGGTAACGATGAACAGGAACTAAATGAAGCTCTAAAAAAGGCAAGAGTCGACTTACCAGCTCTAGAGGAGGACTGGAGGGCTAAAGGCATTGAAAATGTCCCAGAGGAAGATCTAAAACGGATAAGCGAACTCTTTATTTCCAGACAAAAAGCAGAACTAGCTAGGCAAAACAGAAAACTTGGAATAACAACAGGATCAAGTAATCACTCCAATTTCATCTCCCTCAGCCCAGCAGGCTTCAAACCAAGAAAAAAAAGAGGAAGGAGGACAACTGGAGAGGTTCTTCATGACTTGGGAATCCTATTGCTGAACTCAGGTAAAATGAAGGCCCTAGAAGCCTTCCCGTCCTTTAATCCCTCCACCTAGTTATCAATGAAATTTATTTCATGGAATGCAAGAGGGTTTAACAGCCAAGCTAAACAAAGACTTCTTATCAGAAAGTTCAAAACAGAAAAGTCGGACATGATGTTTATTCAAGAAACAAAATGCTCCTCCTCTCTCATCAAAAGCATCAGTCAAAAATTAGGTAAGCCTCTTGACTTCATTGAAGTAGCCAGCACAGGTTGGGAAGGAGGCATCACCACCTTTTGGGACTCAAGAACTATCAGTGTTCTAGCCTCAGAAGCCACTCATGCCTACATAGCCACGGAAATTCAAATCACAGGTAACTCTGAAACTTACCTCTGTGTCAATGTTTACGGTCCTCAAAGACTAGATGATAAGTTCCTTTTCCTCAACTCCCTCCAAAGTTTGCAATCTAAATATCAGGCCTCTAAAATCATCTTAGGCGGATACTTCAACATGATCACCTCCCTCCTGGAGAAGAAGGGAGGGTTAAGAAAACTCAACAGAGATGTCGGGGCCTTCGTTGACTTCATTGAATCGGCAAAGCTCGTGGATGTGCAACCCTCCTCTTACTCCTTCACCTGGAATAACAGAAGGGGAGGGGAGAACCTAATTGCCTCCTGCTTGGACAGGTTCATCATCTCAGAGAGCATTGTTCTGGAGGGCATTACGGTCAGCTCTGATATCCTCCCTAGTGGGGGATCGGATCATTGGCCCATCTCTCTTGAGGCTGCCTTCCTGGGTACCCCGAGAAATAAGCCTTTCCGTTTTGAAAATTTTTGGCTACAGCACCCCAACTTTGTTAAATTGCTAGAGCAATGGTGGTGTGAACCTTTGCAAGTTCAAGGCACCAGAATGCTTAAACTCCAAAGCAAGCTCAAGCATATCAAAATTAAAATCAAGCACTGGAATACTACAGAATTTGGCAATATCTTCAAAGAAAAATCCATTCTAGAGGGCAAGATAGAGATAATACATAAAAGCTGGATCTCTAGCAACATAACCGAAGAATCCAAGGATAAGGAAAAAGACCTTATGACTCAATGGCATCAAAGAAGCCTCCAAGTCTGGAAACAAAAATCCAGAGTGCTATGGCTCAAAGAGGGCGAACAAAACTCAAAATTCTTCCACAGGTCCACCCTTGACTACAGAAATACCAACAAAATTCTCAATCTCAAAAATGCTTCGGGCGACACTCTTCATAACCACAGGGAAATATCCTCGCTCTTGACAGATCATTTTAAGCTCATTGCTCAGGAATCGCCTATAGACAGAACTGATGCAATCAACTCTTTAACGCAATCAATCCCCAAGGTGGTGATGAAGGACCAAAATCTTGCCCTCCTCAAAGAAATTTCAATGGAAGAAGTGGAGGAAGCAGTTAAAAGCATGCCCAATGATAAAGCCCCTGGCCCAGAAGGCTTCACCATCAACTTCTTCAAAGCTTGCTAGCAAACCATCAAAACAGAAATTTGGGAAGTGGTGGAGGATTCTCGACGCTCTGGGACTATACTCAAATCAATCAATTCCACTTTCTTGGCTCTAATTCCTAAGGAAGAGAACACCCAAACCCCAGAGAAATTCAGACCTATTGCCCTGTGCAATGTGATATACAAGATCATCTCCAAGGTCATCGCCAATAGACTCAAACCCATCCTACCTAATCTCATCTCAGAAGAGCAGTCGGGATATGTAGAGGGTCGAGAAATCTTAGACAATATTCTCCTTGCTCAAGAAATCATCCACACTCTTCAGATCAGGAAAAAAGTAGGGATGCTCATGCAGCTTGATCTCTCTAAGGCTTTTGATAAGGTAAATTGGAATTACCTGGAAGCTGTTCTAATAGCTTTCGGCTTTGATAAAAAATGGAACAAGTGGATCCTGGCCCTCATCAAGTCCTCCTCCTTTTCCATTCTCGTCAACGGTTCTCCTTCAGAAACATTCACTCCGTCCAGGGGCATCAGGCAAGGAGACCCTCTCTCCCCTTTCCTCTTCGTGATTCTCATGGAAGGCCTTTGTCGTCTCATCCACAAAGCCAATGTAGATGGCAATATCAGAGGTCTCCGCCCTCTACATTCTAGTCCAGCCACTACTCACCAGCAGTTCGTGGACGATACCCTCCTTCATGGCACCCCCACGGTGAAAGAAGCGTTGGCCTTCAAATCCATTCTAACTTTGTTCAGCAAAGCTTCAGGTATGGAAATCAACCTTGCTAAATCCAAGATTTTTTCTTCAATACTCATTTAGCAATTCAGAAACATCTCACAAGCATTTTGGGATTTAAAAGGAGTACTCTGCCCTCCAAATACCTGGGAGCCCTGCTTACCTCCAAACCCTGGCAAAAGAACCATTGGGAAAGCACCCTAGCCAAGCTGGAAAACAAATGTAAACATTGGACTCACAGAGCCCTAAACTTTGTGGGCAGGCTTGTCCTCACCAAGGCCATATTGCAAGCCATTCCCCAATACCTCCTTTCCATCCTTCCTGCTCCCCAAGGCATTCTTCACAGGATCAGAACAATCCAAAGAACTTTCCTATGGAGAGGCAACGCGGAGAAAAATAAATGGGCCTTAGTGGCCTGGAACAAGCTTTGTAAATCCAAATCTCTAGGGGGCCTCAACCTTATAGACCCCCAGACCACAAACAATATCTGCGGTGTGAAATTATGGTGGAGATGGCTCAAAGAACCACACCTTCCCTGGGCAAAGCACTGGAAAGAGAAATACACCCCCAATTGCAGTGAGACGGATCTTATCCAACTTCAGGAAGTTCCGGAAGGTTCTCCAATTTGGAACCTAGCCAAACGGAATCGCAACATTATCCAAGATCACAGCTTTTGGGAGATTAGGAATGGAAACACAGCGCTCTTTTGGGAGGATGCTTGGCAGCAGCTTCCCCGCCTCGCAACGCCAGATTTGGAAAACTACAAAAGAGAGGTTCAATCTACGGGAAACTACAAAGTAAACTAGTACTGGAGCCAGAATACCAACGAGCAGGAGTGGAGAATCTGGAATACCCCAAACTCCATCAGCTTTTCAGCTGAGAGCCCTCTTCTTCAGAGCCTCCTAACTATTCTCAACAAAAGGAAAATTTGAACTTCTTCAGCCAGTGATCAACTCAGATGGGGAATGAAAGGAAATGGCAGCTACACCCTAAAGGAAGCCAGGATTCAACTAGAACAGAATGAGCTAGGGGAATTCCTCCCATGGAGCACTAAGATTTGGAACAACCTCTTCTGGCCCAAAATCAAAACCTTCCTTTGGCTCCTTATGCAAGGAAAAACCCTCACTTGGGACAACCTCCAGAAAAAAGGCTTTTCTGGCCCTTCAATTTGTCCCATGTGTAGAAACTAGGAGGAAACAATAAACCACCTGTTTAACTCATGCCTCTGGGCAAACAGTATATGGCAGTTTCTAGAAAACATAATGCAACAATACAAAAAGAACGTAATTTCTATACAAGACACAATTACCCAGTGGCCAGAGGACTTCTCGAGTAATTATAGGGTTAACAGCATTTGGAAAATCATCCCAGGCTTTGTAACCTGGACCATATGGAAGGAACGAAACAGGAGAATTTTTCAAAATGAACAAAGGAATTTCGAGTTCTCGCAAATTACCTTATCCGCTAACATCCATGAGTTAATCTCCGCCAAATGTATGGGAAGGTCCGCCGAGAATCCCTCGCCCAGGGACCAACGCATTCTGGCCAGCTTCAAATTGGATACGGCAGATAGTGCTTCAAATGCTAGCAGCCATCTCTCTCCCCCAAAATATTCATCTAGTTAGCACAAGCCCCCGGCAGGTTTCCTTAAACTTAATTTTGACGGGGCCTCTAGAGGCAAACCAGGCCCGGCAGGCATAGGGGGAGTAGTTAGAAACCACAGGAGGGAAATTCTTTATATTTACAGTCAAGCGTTGGGAGAAGCCACAAATAATGAAATGGAATTCGCTGCGATGGAAAAAGGCATTAGAATTCTGCACGCAAACCAGATGGCCAACGTCGTCATTGAGGGAGACTCTGAATTAGCCATAACTGCAGCAAGGCGAATTTACCATGGCACTCTGATTGGCAGAGTCACGAAACACTGGCGCCTGGCTCAGAAAACAGAAAATATCGCCATTTTGCTTCACAAAATGAAAGGCCTCACCTTTCAGGCGATCAGAAGGAAGGGTAACGCGGTGGCAGACCACCTAGCCAACGTTGGGATTGAGAATCCTGATGATCCAAAGGACAGCTGGTGGGAAGACATCACGTGTCCTGACCTCAAGGCAACCTACCTTTAGCATGCCGAAAAGGACATGGCCCAAAAAGAAAACGGTGACGGAACGGTAATGACTCTCCACTTTCCGGCAAACCACCATGCTGACCAAGCACTCCACCTTTAATCTAGATGAGTCCGAAAGACACTCGGCACAAGGCTTAACCGTCAAGCGATGTAGACACAAGGATTTGTACTGCCCCATGATCTATTGGGATCCTCAGCGCCGTAACCACAGCAGGACTAAGCCCACCTGGCGGGCTAAAGACAAGGGGATAATCGACAGCAATTATAGCTTTCAATTATACTCTAATACCACCGCTCTCCCTTCTCACGGTAATAATCACGACAAGATGGGCAAGTGGCCCTCCCTCCTAATCTCCCCCTCCAACCTTCTTCAGGCGCCCGGCTATTTAACAACGACCCTGGCAGATTGGGAAAGCACTGTTTTATCGTATTGCAAGGAGAAAAGTTTGGGCACTGCCAACACAGAGCAAGGCATCTCCATGGCAAGCACCCACAACATGAAAGGTGAAGGCTGTCGCAACCAAGCTGCTATAAAGGACCTTCAGCATGCCCAGAAAACGTATGAGACTCAGACCTCGTAACGCAACAAACGGAAGCTGGAGGAGTTAAAAAAAAAGTCAAGGAGGAGGAAGCTAAATTATCTAACCAGCAATTGGAGAGGGAGGTCAGTTGGCTTCAGGACCCCAGCACCACCTATACTCGTGCTACACAATTTGTCAAAACCCAAGCAAAGGCTTGGAGAATGAAAACAATGTTGGCTAAGGTTCTGACAGAGCAGGAGGAGCAAGATGAAAGAGTTCAAAAGCTCAAGTGCCAAATGGATGCGATGGAGCATGACCATATGTGTGTCGTCAAAAGCATTAAGTTTAAACTGTCATCGCTTGACCAGCAAGCTAATGTTATTAGCAAGAAGCTCACGGTGCTGATAAAGTTAATGAGGAATGTGGCCAATTCAGAAGGTTTTTCTGGGTAGAATTCAGGCGGTCCTCTGAATGACACTCCGAAGCCGGGGACCAGCCTCCCGCCGAAGCAGGGGTCGACCCACCGCTGACGGTTCTGGCCTTCCTTCCTTTTTGGCTCCCTTGGTCTCTCGCGTTCCAGGTTTTTATGCTCTCCGTTCGTTCACCTTGTACTCAGCTCTCTACTCATGGAAACATGGCCCCCCAGCTCTCAGTTTTTTGGTTAATTTGCTATTTCCTTGTGGCCGCCTTGCGTGGTGCACTGGTTCCTTTTTTGGTCTCTTTCTTGGCCACCCTGTGTGGTGTGCACGTGTTAATTTTGTGAAGCACTGCCGCCCTGCGTGGTGTGCTGGTTCTCCCTGGTTTCAAATGCAAATCTTTCTTGCCAGGCAAGCTGTTAAGCTGCCCCTAAATCTGCATTTGCAGAAGTCTTGTAACATATTCTCCTTTTGTTAATACAAACTCTTATTTACAAAAAAAAAAGATTGTCCCGATGAGGGGAAGTAGTTCAACTCTTTGGATCTCACCAAGGAGGTGAGAGTACCAAGGGTTTAGTCCAGAGGTATTGTCCTAGTGCCGAAATAACCAATGGAGGTAAGGTGAAGATAGTGAAAATCACCAACAACCTCATCTTGAGAATGATTTTGTTCACTATGTCATGTGTATCCGGCACGCAAGCCTTGCATGAGGCTTCAAAATCCAAGTTCTAATATGCTATCGCATGTTTGACCCCCACCGTCTTCAACTAGTGTGGAGGCCTTTTGGAAAACATGAAATGTTAACTAACCAAGGGGAAGCATGGAAACTTGAAGCAATTTGGGTTCAATTCTATACTAGTGACCTTCTTTTTGGAGCGATTGCCCTTATTCTGGTATGAGTGGGCAGAGGTACCAAATCCTGCCCCCCAAGATCCGAGACTCATGAGATGGAGCCAACTCATGTCTCGAGGAGGCACAAGTCAACATATGCATTATCCACCATAGTTATTCACTTGGTTAGAAGGCTAACTACATGTGGTAAATGATTACACTTATGCTAGCACATATTTCAGGTGGGATCCAAATCTACCTCTCCCACTAGGCGAATAGTGGACCGATGCAGGTAAAAACTTGATTTTGGATTTTTTCAAGTTTTATGATTTTTTGTAAAAGTGTAAGTTGAGACTCAACTTGTGATAAATGTGCAGATGTGAGACCAAAGAGACCACCAGGCATGTCGCCAATAGTACGGCGAGTTTCACAACTGAGAGTGGGTGCAGAATATGAGGAAGGCGTATACCCCTTAGCTGAGATGGAGAGTAATCTGGAGGAAATAACTCGTGGAGTCCTAGAGTATGCGACTATCAACTATGTTCCACTATGTTGCTAGAGACACACAGTGGGAATCTCTACGAAACTTCATTGGCTGCTAGGCAGAGTAATCAGAGCAATCTCGTGCTATCATGAGCACTGTGCATGTTGATAATTTATCTAGTCTTTTACACATTTTGTAGGCTTTGAAAGCCAAGTGTCCCAGAACACTCTATTTTTTTATATTTTTATGTAAACACTCCAGAAGATGCAATATGTCTCTGTGTGTGTGTGTGTGTGTGTGTGTGTGTGTGTGCGCACGTGTGTGTGTGTGTGCGTGTGTGTGTGTGTGCATGTTTTATTTCTACTTATATGTTCATAACATGATTTTGTTTTATAAATGACGCAAATGCCTATCAAGAACAAAATTTGCTAATGCATCGGTTATTGTATTTAAATTACGTGGAATATTTTGATATGTAATGTAATCACAATTTCTTTCCAGCAATCTAACACATAGACACATGCACAATATTTTTGGATTTCTCACTAAGTAATGATTGTTTAATTGTAACACAACAAGCTGGGAATCCAACTTGACAACTAAATCCCTGATGCCAAGAGGAACTGCTGCTGACGAGAGTTCAATAAATACACTATATTCAACAATATTATTGGCTTTTCAACCAAGGCAAATACCTTATAAGTTAATCAGCTCACCATTAGGGTCATAGAGTACCCATGTTGCGGAAGAGAGGTTATGTGTGCTACAACAAGCACCATCAACAAAACCAATGTAATGGCTTGACAACATTTGCAAACCGAGTGGAACATAGGGTAAGCAGAAAAACACATGTCTGCAAAGTCAACAAATGCACCAAAAATGAAAGACGCACACTAATGAATTAACACGCTAATGTACAAAAGTTATTACATGAATTTCACGCATAATACTTCTTGAGATACATCCCATTATGGGGTTGTGACAATGCATTTACCTCATCATAACATAGCTCATAGGCACCTTTTTGTAAGACATGCTTGATGATGTAGGGCCCATGCCACATGGGTTCAAACTTTCTTGCCCCCAATTTATCATTTTCTTGATCATAAAGAAGGACCAAGTCGCCTTTAGCAAAAGTGCAAGGAGAAACTATTTGGTCAAAATGAGTTTTGACTCGCTTCTTTTGAGCTTCGATGACCATCGCAGCAATGCAACAAGTCTCATCAAGCCTCTCAAGATACATAAGCCACTCCTCTTTAGGTGAGGTGTTCGGAAGAAGTTCGATAGCTAGCCTAAGCGAAGGTATTTTGCATTCAATTGGTAGAGTTGCCTCTAAACCATACACCAGCTGGAATGGAGTGAATCTAGTCGCTAACTTAGTAGAAGTTCTATAAGCCCAAAGAGCTGAGAATAGCATTAAATGCTAATCATTTCTGTGCTTCCCAATGGTACACTGAAGAATAGTGATCAAAACTTTCTTAGCTGCTTCAACCTGGCCATTGGCCTGTGGATAATAAGGAGTTGAGTTATCATGTCGAAATCCCAACTGAACAGTCAGCTCTACCATCATGTGCTGATGAAAATGTGATCCACGGTCAGTCACGATAGCTTGAGGGACACCAAAACATGCTATGATGTGGTTAAAAAGGAACTGCGCAGAATAATACCGTCAACATTGTATGTAGACATCACCTTGACCCATTTAG
This sequence comes from Pinus taeda, assembly GCA_000404065.3. Classification (NCBI taxonomy): domain Eukaryota; kingdom Viridiplantae; phylum Streptophyta; class Pinopsida; order Pinales; family Pinaceae; genus Pinus; species Pinus taeda. The sequence goes on along the minus strand of APFE031277944.1, from coordinate 117,435 downwards.
TAAAATAATTGATGACAACGATGATATAACGATGCCCCCCGACCAAGCAAGGATTACATGTCATGAAATTAATGCCCTATTTGGCAAATGGGCCAATGGTAATTACTGGATGTAGGGGTCTGGGTGGGGCATGCTACTTGTGGTTGATAATTTGGCATTCATGGCATTTTTGGATAGCTATAATGCAATCTTTGAAGATAGAATGCTAGAAAGAACCAGCGCAGATGATTTTGTGAGTAGTGGCATACCCAGACATATGACCACCACAGGCACCAGAGTGCAATCATTTAAGGCCCGATTTTCCTCTTCTAGGCTGAGACACCTACGAAGAACAGAGTCCACACCAACCCGATACAATGTATCACCGAGGATCCGATAGGGTTGGGGCTAATGCCGAATGTGGTGTCGGTTAGATCGGGACAACTCAGATCAGAAAGTCTGGGTTTGGAGATAAACAATAGTTTCTCCATACCATGGTTTAAGAGTGTTGATCAAAAACAAAGTTTCATCAGGTGTCTTCTCAGTAAAATTAGGTGGAGTGCTTGCAAATGGAAGAGCACATATTAACTCAGCAAAGACGAGTGATTTCTTTGATTTGGTAGCAGTAAATTCCAAATCAAACTCATGTATGATTACGATCCACTTGGATTATCTTCCCCCAAGTAACTTACAAGTCAGTATATATGTCATGGGGTTACACTAAAAAATCACAGTGTTTTTCCATAAAAGGATATAGTGCTGAAATAGTTGGATGACATGCACTGCCGCCAAGTGGAATCAGTTGCAGCCAAATATAGGAAGTAATCGTGGCAATAATCAGGGGCATGCAATAAAGGAGCACTAATCAGCATGTTCTTTAAAGCATTGAAGGATTTTTGTGCAACTTCATCCAAAATAGAAGGGATCCCCTTCTTAAGTAAGTAAGTAAAACCCTTGGAAATTTCAGCGTAATTAGCTACAAATCGATGGAGAAAATTAGCTTCTCCCTATAAGCTTTGTAATTGCAGTAATGATGTAGGGGGGGGGGGGTAAATTGAAAATGGCCTCAAATTTCAAAGGATCAATCCTGATACCTTCACAAGACACCACAAAACCTAAGAGCCATCCAGACTCAATGAAAAACACACACGTATGTGGATTGAGCCAGATATTGTAATGCCAACATCATAAAAAGATGGCTCTTAAGTGATCCAGATGGTCACGACGTTTAGCTGAATGAGCTAATAAGTCGTTGAGGTATGGCTGAACAATGTGTCGAATGTCATGAAATGCATAAGACATTGCTCGTTGGAAAGTAGCGCCAACATTCTTCAAACTGAAAGGAAGATTTTTGCAAGTGAAAGAACCCCAAGGACATATAAAGGCCATTTTATGTTGATCCGCGGGTTAAATGCTAATCTGGTTATAGCTAGAAAAACCATCCATGAACGAAAAAATCTTACTCCCGACAGATTCGTCGATGATTTGGTTGATAAAGGGAGTAGGATAATTGTCCTTAGGACACACGCGATTGATATTGCGGTAATCAACACAAACACATATCATGCCCTGATTTTTGGCAATAGGGATGATATTGGATACCTAATCCATTAGTGGAATAGGATAAATAAAACCCGCTTTCAAATGCTTCTCTTCTTTTTCTTTGATAGCATCAACTTTCTAAGGGTGCATAGGGCAGAGCCATTGTTGAACAGGCTTAGCATCATGATAAGTCAGAATCTCATGCACCACTATTTCTAGATCGATACCAGGCATTTCCTTGTAAGACCAAGTGAAAACGTCTCAAAATTCTTTAAAAAGCTGAAAATAAATCTTGATCTCATCTGGAGAATAGGAAACCCCAATATGAATGTTCTCGACAATTCCCAGTTTAACAGAAATGTCAAGAGGCATTGTAGCAGTGATGTTCCCCATATTACCCTCTGACAAGAATTCATGCACCATGACAAGTGTCTGAAATGGAGGTGTAGGATAATTAGAAACAGACGCTTCAAGACAAGAGGGCATCTCTTCAAGGCTAGGAAGAAAAGAAGAACAATGATGTAGACCGTTCCATGGAATTTCATCCAAAGCATTAATTCAACAATACTCTCATTAGTGGGGAATGTCTCGTTCAAAGGATCTAGAGAATCCCAAGAACCAAGCCAAGGAGATGGCACGAAAGTGTCCAGATTCATACTAAAAATAGACTGACTGTCTGAAGCAGCCATCGAAGCTAAGACAATTTCTTGATACTTTAGCTCCAATGGACTTAAAGGCATAGTGTCGTGAAATGAATCAATTTGATCTTTGGTAGGGATAATCCAAGGATCCGTAGAGTCCAAGATCATATTAACTAAATGAAAATTCAGAGGTGGGAGGGTAAAAGTACCCATCAAAGTAGAGTCTTTGAAGAGACCTGCTCCCATGCCCTCTTAAGGAATCTCAGTATTTCCCATGTAAGGAACATTGCCATTCGATGAACCAGAAGAAAAGAAGGACAATTGATCAACCGTGACAATTTTTCCTTCATGAGGAAAACAAAGTACACAGAACAAAGAAGACACCACACAAAGCATGGCGTGGGCCCAAATTTGCTCAAGAAGAAGGTTGTAGTTGAGATTTGCATCTACAACTTCTACTTCTAATTCAACAGTCTTTCCTTCTAATGTAATCAACAAACTTGTGAGAATAATGTAAGGATGTGAACCTCTATCATCAAAGGCTTCGAGAGTGTTCAGAGATTGGTTAAGAGGAGAGCCAATGGCTTTCCAACATGAAACTGACATGATGCAGGTTGAGGCACCTTCATTAATAACCATTTGATGAATCATCTTCCCTTTGATAAGGACCTGTATCAGAAATGTCATCTAATGAGGAAGATGAAGTGCATGATTTTTGTCGAGCGATAAAAAGGTGTCTTTTTAACTCCTAATTATCTTCACATTAATTGTCAACCCAGGGACGACTTTTTATTTCAAGAGTGTACCCAGTCTGAGGCGACTATTTACTCAAAAGTAATGTTTTGCAGTATAGTGCTTAAAATGCAAAAGTAAATGAATGATGAAACAAAATCTAATTAGAACAGAAAGAAACTGAAATTTTCTGAACTAAATCATTCACTCAAACAACCATTAATCAAGGATACAGTAGCAATAACTCATTCCTCTAGATATTGATGCAATTGAAATCAAACTGGAACAAGACAATCAATCTAGGAACGAGGAAGCAATAACCAATGTTCTCTACAGTTGACAGTCCTGCTTTAAAGAAATTAGAAGGAAATAGAAATTGAACTAAAGCTGCTATTGAAAGTAAACTAGGAAAACTCTTTAAAAGCAAACTCTTTACAATGAATCAACAGAAATGAACAGCAAAGCTTCATCTAACAGAAATGATTTATTAATGGAAAGGAATAGCAATGCTAAAATACATAGAAATCTTAAATGGAACCGAACAAAAAAACTAAGTAATTAGAAATACGCATCAACTATAAATGTAATTGAATCAGCAACCTTAATCCAACAGCATGAACATTAATCGCAGTTATTGAAGCAACATCAATCGCAGTTATAATTGAATAGTAACTTAATTGAATAGCCATTGCAATTATAAATTAGCAGCAATTAAATGAACCACATTTTTAATTAGACAGCGCAATATTAGATTAGAATTAAGAGCAGGACATTTCAAGTTATAATTAATAATTTTGTCACTCACATGATCCAATTGTGATTTCAATATAACAGAGCAATTCTGCGAAATGTTCATAAAAAAAAAGATTACTAAACAAAACAATTTAAAGAAATGAAAAGGAAATCGAACCATCACACAGTAGAAATCGGAAAGATAAAATACAGCAGCAGCATACTCCACCAGAGGTTGGGCCCTTAGCTGCCAGCGGATGCTGCTGGGCTACTTCAGATGAGAAGAATGAACAGCAACCCTGTTATTTATTCATCATCAAACTATGAAATCATTACAATAGCAGAAGCTTTGAATATTACAATGGTAATGCAACAATCTTCTTTTCCTCATATTCTATCCTATCCCATCATCATTCTTGAATCTCCAATTCTGAATCCTCAATTCTCCCCTCTATCTCTGATCTCTGTTTTCATTTAAATAGAGAGAGATCAAAGAGAAGTTACAATAGAGATAATTACAATATTATTTCTATTACAAAATTGGATTTTTTCCAACCAATTGATCAACAAGAAAATATAGTGCCATCTATCTTTCAATAAGAGCAAGGCGAATTTGGCTTTGCAGTTGAGATTTGGAAAACGTCCACACAGTAAATCTGAGAAAATCGTGCTCAAAGAACCCTACATTTCTCTCAATAAAAGTCAAATTTGGGCAAACCATTCTTCAATAAAGTTAATTTGGTCTATTCTGGACAAAACCCATGTTCTGGATTTTCCAGATTCTTCTTCATTTGCCCAAAATCTCAACTGCAAAACTGTCACTTCTTATTTCAGCGAATTTCTAAGTTGGAATATTTAATGATCAATTTTTCAATCTGGAAATTGTATTGGAAACTAAAAATGGTGAATAATGTTAAAACCAATTTATTAAACTATCATTGATAAAATCATGCATAATCATTAATTTATTAAAAATAAAGGAGAATAAATAATATTTATTCATAAAAGCATAAATCATTGTAAAATAAAATTATATGATAACTTATGATAAATGACGTGATGAAGAATGGTAGAAATGGGTGGAATAAGCGTTCAAAAGTGATAATAATAATGGCATATTAACGGCCCAACATACCCCCACACTCAATATGTTGCATGTCCTCATGCAACAAAAACTGAATATATTGCATGTCTTCATGCAACCCAAAGACAAAACCCATGTGTTAGCCAAGCAATAAAAATTTGTTCATCCCAACTCATGAAATGGATAGAATAAATGAATTCTTCCTTAATTAATGAATATTCAATTTTAGCGATCTTGATGAAGGCATAACAATGAAGTTGTAGCAAAATATGATATAAGTGACAGCACCCTTCATTAACCATTTTCCCAAAAACTACAAACCAGCTTTTGTTGAAATGTTGCAAGTAAATTTGTAATATGTGAATGCCTCTATCATCCAAAAATCAGATCATTTTGATCCACGGATCATGAGATATAAACAAAATGGTTGTAGGTGAGAGTGCATGATTTCCGAAATTTTATGAACCAATTTATCTTGAAATTATTTGGGTATGTGTATTTTAATAATATGTCTGTGTTTTCCAGAGATCACAAGAATTGAGTTCATAGTTTTAAAAATATTATGGAAATCAATTTCTGCACTGTGTAAAAATGAAATTGTATGCCTTAAATGAGGAAGAAAGTAGAAAACATCCATCATGCGTAGCAATTCCTCCCTCTCTGAAGAATTAGTATGCCCTCATGCGATGCTAGAAAACAAATTGAGGTGGTTGCTACTATCTGGTGAATTTGATGCTTGGTGTAAGACAACATGGAATAAAGGAGGTGTGGAGAATGAATAAGAATAACAATGGATGATAAAGAATATAAATGACATGGTCATAAGAAAGAAAAGAATGAAAGAAACACTCCTCCAAACTGAAAGATAATATGCCGTTGAAAAATGGGAAGTGGTAAAGATGTGGAATGAAGGATGATAAATAATGCTCAAAATGGATTTTCATTAAATTCTCCTAAATTCATAATAAATCAGAAAATTATGCTATTTTACCTCAAGTTTTACCTCCAAAAAGATGTAGAATGACATGTATGTACTGGCAGTTGTTGAAGCTGATGTAGGAAGAGTTGGTGCTGAAAGTGATGCAAAAGGTGGAATCCAAGTAAGCACATCATGTCTGAAGAATTGTTCACGTTGCGAGTTGCTCGAGCCTCTTTGGTTAGGTGCAATAGTGTGGTCATGCTGCGAATAGAGTTCTGCCCATACTTGTTGTTTTCCTATAAACAAATCACTATTATGCATACAATGTTCTTGAATCCATAGCGTTAGTTTTGAATAACAATAGATTAAGATGCATGCAAAAATTTCAATTAGAAAAACTTTTTGTATACATGCAATACTAATATTTTATCAAATCATTAAGTGATGGCAGAGTGTAGTAATCATATCGCATGCAACCCCATAATGCATACATTCCCCCCTCCAATTGGAAAAGGGATTCCATGACCATAAAGCCTATGAAAGGTGTTATGTTGATGAAAAGGCAAGGGAATGAACAATACAACAGTAAATGAAGTAGAGTACACATATCAATGATAGGACGGTGAGAGTTATGGTTATAATGAGAGCAGAGTGTGTAAAGATAGTTATGAATAAAAGATAGGACGTTTTGGATTGATAGTAAGTTATGGAAAAAAGAAAAAGGACAGAAATATGCCAAAAAGATGTTTTGCTGATGGTATTCTAGCTAAAAAATGATATGATTGATCAGAAAATAATTTCTCATGCGTAAAAGTTCAAAATAGGAAAAAAAATTAAGGAAATAAATTCTCCGATAAAAAGAAAAAATAAGAAAAGGGTAATATAGTAATAGTTGACGATAAAATATAACGTCAATACCATAAGCAAAGCCTCTGCTGCCAGCAGGCATCCATAGCCTCGGCAAGGTTTCTTTTTAACCCGTATGAGCTGGAATCCTCAATTTATAAATAGAGAGTTCCAGTGATGTTCTACAGGAGAGATCAGTGTGCTGGCGTGGTAACCAGATAACCACACTGCCATTCACTGGGATGTAGCAAAAGTGATTAGGCCAGCTCGTGATAAGACCTCATGTTCCAAGGATAATTTGGTTATCCAATGGATCATAAACCTGGTGTGGTGGCCATAATGGGAATGTCACTTTGTTACAGCCTTATGAACATGGAAGGTTGGCTCGTAATGAGACCCCCTATCTTCCATCTGCAAACAAAATTTTGTTGTTATTACACATTTTTATGATAAAAAGAGGGAGGCTCAATACTCCTTAAGAGCAGGGATGGTGGAAGAAGTTGAACATGTCAATAGAAAAAAATATACCTATAATCTCAGACAAAGAAGATTATAACCAGGAAGGGTGGAACCAGCGTGGTATTAAGATGATCAATCAGTATCATGTACAGCAGAAAACAATGCAGTAAAGTAGTATATAAATAATTGTGTCCCTTTTGAAAATAAGCTATTGTCAAGGAGCTGTCATGTTAAAGATCATAACGTGAATGATATTAACTTGCTTCAATAGAATCCATAATTCTTGTCCTCATAAAAGTAGTGTACTTCATGCCATGAAAGGAAATCAGTAAAATGTGGTTGAGATGAGCTAGGAATAATCTCACAAGAGGAAGGAAGGGTTGTTCTCGAAAATACTCCCAAAGTGTTGCTCCTTTGAAGGAACAGCAAAAACACTCAAAAAAGTGTTGTTCCTTGTAGGGAACAACAAAGAAAATGCATGCCAAAAAGCAAAAATACACACAAAAAGGTGTTGTTCCTTGTAGGGAACAGCAAAAAATGCACGTGAAAAAGTGTTGTTCTCTAAGAGGAATAACAAAAAATGTGAAAGTGTTGTTCCTTTGAAAATGAACAACAAAAATGTGAAAGTGTTGTTCCTTCGAAAAGGAACAGCAAAAATGTGAAAGTGCAAAAATTGTGTTTCTTTCAGAAATGAACAAAAAATTGTGAAAGTGCAGAAGTGTTGTTCCTTTCGGAAATGAACAACAAAACGTGAAAGTGCAGAAGTGTTGTTCCATTCGGAAAGGAATAACAAAACGTGAAAGTGTAAAAGTGTTGTCCCATTCAAAAAGGAACAACAAAAAGTGAAAGTGCAGAAGTGTTGTTCCATTTGGAAAGGAACAACAAAAAGTGAAAGTACAAAAGTGTTGTTCCATTCGGAAAGGAACAACAAAACGTGAAAGTACAGAAGTGATGTTCCATTCGGAAAGGAACAACAAAACGTGAAAGTGTAGAATTGTTGTTCCTTTAAAAAGGAAAAGCAAAATGTGAAAGTGTTGCTCATTTTTTAAAAAGGAACAGCAAAGTGCAGAAGTGTTGTTCCTTTAAAAAGAAAAAGCAAAAACGTGAAAGCGCAGAAGTAAAGGAACAACAACGTGAAAGTGCAGAAGTGTTATTCCTTTAAAAAGGAACAGCAAAAACGTGAAAGTGTTGTTCTTTTTTTGAAAAGGAACAGTGAAATGTACAATCATAAAATGCAAGCACGCAAAGAATGAATTAGTTGTTCACTGTATTGATGCTGAGGATGAGTTACAGTTTGAATGAAGCAACACCTGAAACACAAAATATAAGAGAGATCAGAAAAGAAACAACATTTTATTTAAAAATAGTATGTAAATAAATAAATTAAGTTACAACAACTATGATGTTATATAAAAAAAAAAATGCTCTTTGAAAAATGTTTTGGCAGCAGTGACAAGACATGAATCTTCAAATGGAAATCAATTCTTCATTTTTTTTGTTATGAATCCGTTGGGTAATGAGTTGGATGAAATTCCCTTATTTCATTAAAATTTCTTTCAAGAATCACTCATCCATAAATTGACCTTCTTTTTCTCCTAGGACCTGCAAAAAAACGAGTGTCTACCTGCAATAAAACATTGAATCATGGAGAAAGAGAGGTGATCGGGCTCCCCTAATCCAATAATTATGCAAAAAAATAGCAAGTAGTTACTCTGTATAACAAATCCACTGAGAAAATAACAAAGTAAAATTTATTTGTCACCTGCGGGAGAGCAGTGGTCGACCATACTAACCAGCAGTGTTTTAATCACAATTTCTTTTTTTTCGTCCAAATTGAGTGATTCCAAAGCCAAATGAAAGCTAATTCAAAGGTATATCTCCAATAGAAACAGGTTTTAAAAATTCAATGATATGATATGTCAATTTTAGTTAAAATAACCTGCATAACAGAGTCATTTTCGATTACCCAGCTTAGACCAATAGTTGATATTTCAAGCAAAACATTTTCGTTTGATGTTGGATTTGAATGATTCAAATTGGAAATGAAAGTATATTAATTTAATTATCTCACATAAAAATATTTTTTTAAGACAAGAAGAATTGATAGGTCAAATATTGTAAGGAACCACCGGAAAACAGAGTTTTAAGAGTGCTGATTTACGATAGACAGTCAATATTTTGATCATAAATTCCCATACGATATCGAAAATGAGTGATTCCAATTGCCTTGTAAACTAGATACATAGGAGAATCTACCATAGAAACAGGTTTTAAAAATACAGTAATTTAGGCCTCCAAAAACCGATTGTCCCAACTCTGTTCCTGGGCTGCCCGCTAGACACCCTGTCAATGTTTTGGTTCTAAATTTTTCATTTCAAATGAAAATTGAGTGATTCAAATTGGGTTGGAAAGTATACATCAAGGGCTACTTAGGATAGAAATAGTTTTTAAAAATATTCCCTTTTGGTCCCTCAAAACATGACTGTCTTTACCGTGTGTTCAGAAATTTCATTAAGCCCACAAGCCAAAAAAATATTATATTCAAACATTTTTTCAAATTGGTGATAAAAATGAATATGAGTGCTTGTAGAACTATTATTTCCATTATAATTCATCTACATACACAAATGAATTAAAAAAATTATCACCGATGTTGATTTGCATAGCATGTTGCAACAAAAAACAACTAGTTTTACATAAAAAAACAAAATGCATTTATTTATTCCCTTTTTTTTTTATTTTCTACAATAACCTATTTTGATTTGAAAAATGAATATAACTACATATATGAATATTTCCAGTGGAGCCATTTTCAAAATAAGGCTTCATGTATACACATACCCAAATTTGAAAAATGCATATTAATGAATATTAGGGTATGAGAAGCCAACTTCCCTTGAAAAGATGGAGTCAAAAATTGTTGAAGTATGGAGCAATGTTGCGAACAAGTGATGGAGTGAAACCAATATTCAATATATCCTTTACTTTCTTGATTTCCCATAGCCATTATATCATGAAGTTCTTGAGCTTTTAAAATAGCTTGTTGATGCATACTAAAAGAAACCTCATTTTCTTCCATAGCTTCTACAATTTTTTAATTTGAAACATTCTAAATCTCATTGTAAGTTTTTTTTAATGACACATGTGAGATAGAATGGGTGGGAACGGTGGGTAAATTTGGCAGTTCAACACTGTAAGCATGTTGTACTGGTTTATTATGGTGAGGGTGTGGAATTAGTTGGGCAGGAAAATGTGTAAGGAATGGAGCATTGTGATGATGTGATTGGTTAGGTTGAGTGGATGAATTTGATATGCAAGTAGGATGTTGTGGAAGAGCTGGTGGAGAATATGGAGAATGTGCTTGTGCTACAAGATGAGGGAGAGTAGTCATGCAATCATAAGGTGAACCATGCCAAACTTGTAGATAAGATTGGTGGTGGTTATATTGAAATTGACATGGCTTCCCTAACACATTAGTATTCCATAATGGATTATGCAAGTAAGAGAATGAAGAGGAAGTGTTTTGAACCATACTTGTAGGCCATGATTTCCATGGTTTTGACCTTGTTGTAGCTTCCTCATCTCTTTGATATGCTACTTCCATCCTAGATAAGGAAGAGTGAGTATCTATGAGATGCTCCTTTTGGTCATGAGGGAAAAACACTTCATCCAATTCTTGACTTTTCTTAACCTGCAAAGCATTCAATTTTGAACTTAGAGAGCTAATAAAATCAACTTTAAAATTTTCAAATAAAACATTGATTTTAGCTCTTATGTCTCATGTTCTTGTAGCAGATTTGGAAAAGAAAGAACAAACATCTCTAGAATTCTTACCAGCCTTGGAGATTCCTCTTGAATACCTTATGCACAATTCAAAAACATCATCATATAATAACTAAAAAACATCACCTTTTCCTATCAGATTTAAAATTTCTAAAAATTCATCTTTGATTCCTTTGAGTATGAGTGTTTTTGAGATCTCTTTTTCCAAATGCTTATATTTTGATTTTTGAAGGTTGTATTGAAATCGATCTACATAGTCCTCCAAGCTTTCATATTTCCCTTGTATCATATTGAAAATATATTCATCGGCCTTGCAATAGTCTTGGTACTTCTTCAAGAATATGTTCTTCATGTCCTCCCATTTTTGGATGCAGTTCCCACCTAGGCTCATGAACCATCGGAGAGATGCTCCTTTTAGAGTAAGAGGAAACACTTTCAACCTTTGATCATTAGTACAATAATCATATCCTCTACAAAGTATTTCAAACTCAAATAAGAATGTATCTGGATCTTCACTTGCTAAACCATGAAAATTTGGTAGATAAGATGGGGGAATTATGTGCATTTGTGTCACTCCTCCTAGATCTTTGATAGGAAATTCAAAAGTAGAAATGTGAGTCATTTCTTACCATAATAGAAGATGTTCTTCATGTGTTTCTTCGAAGCTCCTTCTTCAAATGTTCCTGTCAATTGGTTAGTGAAATGGGTGGTGCTTACATCACCACTTGAGAGCAATCATAAGATTTGTTTTTCAAAATTTCTATTTTTTTTTTTAGTCATTCACACAAAAATTCAAACATTTACCCTAAGTTCTTTAACAATTCTATTGGAAAGTGGGCGGGGGAGCAGGGCTTCTACATGCTCCGTATGCAAGTTCTTACCTTCCGTTTTTGATACCCAATTCTTTCCTAACAAGCACTCATTGGATACACTCTCCCTGGCAATGGCGCCAAAATGTCGAGCGATAAAAAGGTGTCTTTTTAACTTCTAATTATCTTCACATTAATTGTCAACCCAGGGATGACTTTTTATTTCAAGAGTGTACTCAGTCTGAGGCGGCTATTTACTCAAGAGTAATGTTTGGCAGTATAGTGCTTAAAATCCAAAAGTAAATGAATGCTTGAAACAAAATCTAATTAGAACAGTGAAAAAACTCAAATGCTCTGTAATCAAATCATTCACTCAAACAACCATCAATTGAGGATACAATAGTAATAACTCAGTCTTCTAGAGATTGATGCAATTGAAATCAAACTGGAACAAGACAATCAATCTGGGAACGAGGAAGCAATAACCAATGTTTTCTACAGTTGATAGTGATGCTTTAAAGCAATTAAAAGGAAATCAAAATTGAACTAAAGCTGTTATTGAAAGTAAACTAGGAAAACTCTTTAAAAGCGAACTCTTGCAATTAACCAACATAAATTAATAGCAGATTATCAAAGATAAAGTATAGAACAACGGATTAAATCTAAATGTACAGCAACCCAAGTCAAACACGCAACACACTTATCATTAAAAGGGACATTAATCTGAGCTTCGATACAATATGCATGAATCACAGCCATGAAATAACATCAATTGTAACGGAACAACAATTAACAGCGATGATAACAGAACAACACTTCCGAATAAACAGCAGTCACGATTTAAGAATAAATCATACGGTAGTACCAATTCAAGAATATATAGCATGGTTAACTTGTAAACTGTAAGGAACAACGTTGCTATATGATTTGCCTAAATAAACAATAATGTGATGCAGGGTTAGAATGGTAACATAGCATTCTCGTTGTAAGTAACAATAATATTCAATCAAGTATAATAGAACCGATATGTGAAACAGTAAAGTGCTTCAGATTACTGAGCAAAGTAAAAGAAAGAAATAAAACCATCACATGGCAGAAATTGGAAAGATAAAATACAACAGCAGCGTACTCCATCATAGGCTGGGCTATTAGCCGCCAGCGGATGCTGCTGGGCTACTTCAGATGAAAAGAATGAACAACAACTCCCAAATCAGGTATTAATCATTCAACTGTGAAATCAGTACAACAGTTGAAGCTTTGAGAGTTACAACATGCAACAATCCCTTCTTCCTCCTATCCTATCATGAATAATCCATCATCATTCTTGAAGCTCCAATTCTGAATCCTCAATTCTCCCTCTAAATCCCCATCTCTGATATCTGTTTTCATTTAAATAGAGAGAGATCAGAGAGCAGTTACAATAGAGATAATTACAACATGATTTCTATTACAAAATTGGATTTTTTCTAACTAATTGATCAACACGAAAATATATTTCCATCCATCTTTCAACAAGAGCAAGGTGAATTTGGCTTTGCAGTTGAGATTTGGGAAACGGCCGCACATCAAATTTGAGAAAATCGTGCTCAAAGAACCCTGTGTTTCTCTCAATACAAGACGAATTTGGGCAAACCGTTCTTTGGTAAAGTTAATTGGTCCGTTCTAGACAAAACCCATGTTCCATATTTTCTAGATTCTTCTTCATTTGCCCAAAATCTCAACCGCAAAACTGTCACTTCTTATTCTAGCGAATTTCTGAGTTGGAATATTTAATGATCAAATCTTCAATCTGGAAATCATAGAAAATTTTAGGGGCGAATGTTCGCCCTTTGGCGAAATTAAGGGGTTTTAAATTTTTAGTGGGCGAATATTTTGTATCATAGTACATTTTTACAAATCACCTCAAATAGCCCACCTTATTTTTAAGGGAGAGGGTAAAAAAGGTAAATTTAGCCCTTGAAATTAGGAGTTACAACCTTCCATTCGCCCATTTTCAAGAATAGGTTTTATTTAAGTGAATCCATTCGCCCATTTTCAAGAATATGTTTTATTTAAGTGAATCCTATGGGCAAAATACCATATTTATAAAAGAGGTATGGTAAATTAATAAAAATATAAATAAATGAGAAGTATGGTAAATAAATAAAACATTTTTTATATTTACTCCATAAGTCACCTTATATACAT
>APFE031277944.1:90185-102867 GCA_000404065.3 Pinus taeda | reverse complement strand
AGATTCGCCCATTTATTACTTAAAATTTAGGGGGGGCTTCTTAAAAATTTCACTGCTGGAAATTGTATTGGAGGCTAAAAATGGTGAATAATGTTAAACCAATTTATTAAAATATATCATTGATAAAATCATGCATATCATCAATTTATTAAACAATAAAGGAGAATAAATAATATTCATTCATAAGAGCATAAATCATTGTAAAATAGAATTATATGATAAATTATGATAAATGAATGGTAGAAATGGGTGGAATAAGCGTTCAAAAGTGATAATAATAATGACATATTAATGGCCCAACAATTTTCTAGGTCGAAAGTAATAAGACTCAAATCAGAAGGATCGATAGCACCTATGGTAGACAACAGTGATTTTTGTTGCATTGGACAGGATTGGAGAACCTCCAAGGTAGACATCGCCGAAGGTGCCTGGGCTAAATCCTCAAGAATATTGTAATTTTACACAACTCTAGCATTCATATTGAAAGATTTCCGAAGAACACCTTTGGGAGGTGGTCGGATGATAGACTCATTGTTAGGGTGCTTGATATGGAGCGAACCAGAACTAGATGGAGTAGAAGTAGAAGGAGTATCGGTAGCTTCTTTCTCCATCGTCTGCTTAGATGTGGTTTGATAGTCCTTAGCTCGAGTAATGATCAAGATAGGTGATGAACCTTCCATCATGAAAACTTGGGAACCTGAGGAAGCAGAAGACTGAGGTTGGTCTACCAACTGCTTCTCCAATGATGGAAAGGGTTCTTTTAAGATGGTCGGAGTCCCTTTCAACAAGCGACTAACTTTAGATCATTGGGGACAATCCTTAGTGTAATGGTCCTCCTCACAGATGAGGAAAGGATATTTAGGCTTTCTTCTAGAAGCATCATCAACAGATGATTTAGGAGGGTCCTATTTTGGGGCATCATCTTTGGCCTTACCTTTGCCATTATTTTTAGTCTTATAGGCCTTATCTGCTATGGTAGACTAGACAACATGTACCTCATAGGTTTTACTAGGACTAGATGAATTTTTGGAGGGATTATTGGAACTAGTGTTCAAGACAGATTTCTTCTTCGAAGAAGCTTTCATGGAAGTCTAAGACACAGAACCAATTACACCGTCAACAGGTGGTGTATCCGGAGACTTCAATGCTATTAGAACCGATGATGGTCTCAGAGCATCAGGTAACATCTCGTACAAGGTGCCAGATTGCGAATATAACAAGTCTAAATACTGGGCACGGGTGATAGATTGCTCTTCAGTAACACATCCACTCATAGCTATGTTCTTAGCAACCTTGCTAGTGAATGATTTTGTGAACCATTCTATCAACAACTCATTAGCAATCTCAAACTTGATAAGACGATGTTGATGTCTCCATTCATGGATATGATTGGAAACATGGGTCATGGTGTCTTTCTTAAGGGACGTAAGAAAATGAGTGCCAATTTCATATCAAACTAACAATTGGACATGAGTAAGGAAAGCCATAACGAGAGATTTGAAGTCACCCAAGGTATCTTGAGCCAATTCGATGTACCATTTAGCTGAAACACCTTTGAGGGTTTTCTGAAAGAGTCAAAGATAGATAGAACCATCAACATACGAATTGGAGGAGCACCAGAGGTGATATTTCATCACGTGGGCTTGTAGATCCTCCTTAGATTTTCTCTCGAATTTGAGGAAATCGCTTGGAATTTTCATCAGAACTGGAGGCCAAAAATGCGAATGAAGAATAAGATCATTCCTGAGCCTCGAGACATTGGGCAACTCCAACATAGCCAATAAAGGAAATTATGTGTTAAACAAAATATAGGGCCTTTGAGGAGACCCAAACTGCGGAGTCTAGCCTTGTTGGTAAGGATTTTTCCCCCATAGTGGAGGATTTTGTCCATACAAAAGTTGATTTTTTCCCCACTGAGGATTACCTTGCCCGTAAGGTGGATTCAATCTAGGGTAGGCTTGATACTGCCATACCATAGGCCATTGATAAGCATGGTACATGGCATACGAGTTAAATGGTTGTTGAACCTATTGACCCTGGACGTAAGGATATTGACCCTACTGCTGCAGGGGTTGACCTTGAACTTGCAAAGGTTGACCTTGTTGATATGCATATAAATCTTGTTGCTGCCAAGGTTGACCTTGTTGCTGCAAAGGTTGACTTTGCTGCTGTAAATTTTGACTTTGCTGCTGCAAAGGTTTTCCTTGCGAGGACAAAGGTTGGGAGGACTACTGAAAAAATTGAGTTTGCGGTTGCAAAGGCTGTTGTGACTGCAACAAAGGTTTCCCTTTCTATTGCAATGCTTTCCCTTGCTGCTGCAAAGATTTCTTTTATTGCTGGGAAGGTTGCCCTTGCTGCTGAAAAGGTTGTCCTTGTTGCTGCAAGGGTAGCTGGACAGTTCCTGGGGTTATACCCTGAGGGTATTGATAGTTCCTGAATTGAATCTGGGCATATCCACCATGAATAGTGGATTGGCCAAGCTAAACATAAGGTCCATCTTGAGGAATGTAAGGAAGATTAACCAATGCTTGCAAACCATATGGGACATAAGCCAATTGGAATGGGACCTGAGCCATATAAGGCTGCTGATATTGGATGTTACCTGACCCGGATGGACCAATAGGGTTAGGAATAGCACCATAATAAGTGTGATTAACTCCAACCATGTGATTTTATAATCCACTCACATTGGTTTCACCTGACATAAGAGCACTATTCAGATCTTGCCCCCCAGGCAGTGGCATAGTCTGTCCACTTGATGGAGGGATAGAAGAATTTACCGAGACCTAACCTGAGATAGTCGGTTCAAATGATGAAACAGGTTGTGACACAATGGTAGGTTGAACAGGAACTGAAGTGACTATAGTTTATACAGTACTTCGAAAGGTCATGTTCGGAATGAACATACCTGATGTAGGCATAACATTAGAAGACCAGATGGGGTTTTCATACAATGACGAGGCACTAGGAGTACCTAAGACTAACTGAGCTAAAGTGGTATAACCATGTGGCAACATGGGTCCACTAGTTTCAGGATAGGTGAGATACAAAACTCTTCTTGTATAAGGAAAGCCTTCACGAGGGAATTCATATCCTTGCTCATCATTTACTTGAGTATGGGTAGCGGAAACTTTCAAATGACCTCGAGAGGAGACGGGAATTTCACCTTCTGACTCCATAGTTGGAAACAATTAGTGATGAGGAACTCGAGATGTACAAGGAGATAACTCCAAAGGAATACCAAGGTGATCGTACGGACTATAAGGGCATTGAGGAGATATCACAACAAAATCAAACAATGGGTTTGATGAATAGACAACAAGCCTCTATGGACTCTAAGGGGTCTGAATATGATTATCTGAGGAATCCAGATCAGATTCTTGAGGTGACCATGAATTTGATGGAGGCAGACGAGAAGACAAAGGTTGGATACTTGGAATGATACCATGTTCAAAACCTTGATCCTCAAGTGATTAAGGAACTTCCGGATGAAATCCTTGAGAGGACCCTTTAGTATCAGACAATGAAGGGGAGCTATAAGATGAACTCAATGGTTCAACCATGATGACTTCCTCTCAATAGCAAAAAAAGAAAGTAGATTTGTTTAGGGATTTTAACAATCTTGAAATTAACAGGGAATTAATCAATATTGGTCCAAGAAGAAACTGCTTGGGTTCGACATGTTTATCGTAGGCAGTTATTTTTAAAACAAAATATTTTCCTTTTCATCTTTTAAGAGTCGAGAAAAGGGTGAAAAGGTGACTATAGTCACTTTCGATGATTTAGCGAACTTGAGAGGACAAGTTGCTCGATGATCTTTCCAAATTTAAAGAGTCAGAAAAAATCAAATGACTGCAAAATTGAATCTAGGTAAAAGGAGTACCAAGTAATCATGAACTGCAATATACACATCAACAAATACATTTACCAAGGACTTGACATATGTGCA
The DNA here is from genome assembly GCA_000404065.3 of Pinus taeda. Lineage (NCBI taxonomy): Eukaryota > Viridiplantae > Streptophyta > Pinopsida > Pinales > Pinaceae > Pinus > Pinus taeda. The sequence continues at coordinate 98,918 of APFE031277944.1, read as the reverse complement.
AACAATCTCCCTGAATGATGTGTTTGATGTATCATGTTTACAAGGTGGCAGACTTGACTTCCTATGGATAAAGGTTTTCAACCTATGGGGGCCTCCCTTTATATACACGACAGTACGGGGAGCACAAGTCCATGCTAGCGCTGTCTAATGCCAAAGAGAATGACAAATGCTAAGTTTTAAAGACACTGGAACATGTCTCTAGCCTAGACCACTAAATATGAATGTTAATGTTTCAAATGCTCCTTAGATTAATTGATAGATTGTTAAAGTTGATTTTAGAATTATGTTCAATTTCAAGGCCTTAATGATGTTAACTGTTCCTAAAATACAAACTAGATGATGAAATGAAATCTTACAATTTGATGAAAGCTATGTATGTAGGGAAGAATATCACTCAAATCGTGCATCAAACCAAATGCAAAAGTGCATCCATGACGAAATTCAAATGCTAAATGAAAAATATGAAATCTAATCTTTCATATGATAAGAAAACGCAATGCCAAGACAAATCTTAAAGAAAAATTTCCTTAAGATATAATGATGATTTTTTCTCTTTTTCAAAATGCGACTAACATAATCTAATGCAAAAGTAAAAGAGAATACAAGCAAGCCAACAAATATGAAAATATCTTTCACATCAATGATTTGAATGCAACTCAAAATGATTTGAAAACTATGAAACGAATAACACTTTCACTTTCACTTTTCAAAACACAAAAATAAAAGCAAACACTTCCTTTCGATTCAAATGAGACAATCGATTAGTAATATATCATTTGTCAAATGAAGCTTAAGTGACTTTCACAATATCCACTAATAAAAACAACTTAAGAAACAAGAACCAAAAAGTGATTTGCAAAGTATGTCTAAACACACAAGAACTCTTTAACACATGAAATTGATCTTTGATCTCTGATGGGAAGACCAACGAGTGGACAAAGGTTGACCTAGAAGACCTAGAAACAATAAAAGGCTAATCAAAATTCAAACACACTCAAACCAAGTTAAAAGACAATTGCAATCAGAAAACAAAAGAGTCAATGAAGATCACACTGGTAAATCACTGGGAGAAGGTACACAGAATTGAAAATGAGAAGAAAAGTCGTAAATTTCTTAATTCTCTGCAATCATCACACCTGTCAAGAGGAAAGTAGTGATCATCGCTATTGTAACTAGAAAACACGCGATATCATCACGAATGTTAGGGTAAAACCGCGATGGTCGAGGAAAATAAAAAAGAAACTCAAAATCTTCAAGAACAATTCAAATTAACAACCTTCAGACATCTACAAGAAAGTAACACTGACTACAGACAAGCAATGAAGTCTAAAAATTAATGGTTGATCAAACTCATCAAAAGACAAGGTGAATAAAGGGAAGGAAAGGTTCATAGGGTCCCCAGTGGAGTGGCGATTTTTTTGACAAGATTAATCCTCTCTGCGGATAGAGACGCTCCCTCTAGCCCAATGAGTGGGTCTAGCAACTGAAGTGACAATCAACTAGACATCTTCCTAGGTTATAATTGAAAAGTAGAATGATAGAGATGACCTACCTCACTCTGATGCTATTTTGATTTCCTTTGTTGAGATCCTTGAACTGCTTGTGTCACAGACTTGTTCCTACTTCTTTCAGTGCTTATTTACCTACAAAAGTGATCAAGAGACAACAAAACATACCAAAATCAATAGCAAATCCAATAATAACTTACTTAGCTGATCAAGGAATGCCAAGCTAATACATACATGAACATATATATTTTGGGAATATGAACTAGCAATTTTATATTATTTAAAGAATAAAGGGAAGCTTACAACAATAGCCTTGATGTTGAAAGGCTCTCCTTGAGTGGTAATCCAAGTCCAAGCCAAGAAACTATCCAAACACTCCTTATCCGAGTCTAATGAATAGCCTCTAAGAACAAGCTTAACATAGGGGTGCAAATGGACATAGACCAACCATTTGGGAATGGGAGAGGAGGAATTTATAGGCTAGGAGAGGGAGTTAGGACTTCTCCAAAGATAGGATTAGGCCCACATCTCAAGGAGTTAGCTCATAGGGATGAGACCAAGAGGTCAAATTAGGAGGATTTGACCTCATCTATGTGAAACCACCTCTAGCTCGCTGCTCTCGAAGCTTCTCATCCTCTTTGGGAAAACTTCCTTTTTCAAGCCATCATAGGTATGCAAGGGAACAGAGCAATGCCATCACTGGCCTAACATGGTGCAATAGGCGATCATCGCGGTTTTGATCTTGATAAGGATGATGAACTTCATTTTAGGGTTTTAAGAGCTATTTCTTCAGGGAAAGCTCCAGATATTTTCCAAGCAAAGTTAAAGGAGGGAACCGAACTGTATACATGGATGAGTATACTATATAATGATCATGTTTCAGGCACTTTAGGGTATGTCACAGGGAAGTGCAGGAGGCATGACAAAATACTCTGTAACAGACCCATCAAGCTCATTGCCTTCCTTACAAACTGAAGTAATTTGATTTGAATATTGAGCCATAGAGCATACTGAAATACTTGCTTGATATAAGAGTGTCTAGCTTGATGAAGATAGCTTTAAATACCTTGATGTTTCAAAGAATTCCAAGAGACTTCAAAGATGCTCTATAATGATGACTTCTAGGATGCTTCGAACAATAGTGATTTCAAGATGTTTCAAAGAGTGTAGATGATGCTCCTAGGATTCTTAATGCTTCCTTGTATGATTTCCTTCTATAAGGATGTCTTCCAAAGAACCTTCCAAGAGATAGGGATCAATGTTCTTCTTCAAGATGATGTTGTGTAAACATGAGCCTTCAATGGAGGAGTAGTAGCCTTCCCTTCAAGATGATCTTTTTTTAGTCCTCTTCTTTGTATCCTTCCTTATGTCCTCCTTTATGTCCTTCCTTATATTCTTCCTTATGTCTTTCTTTATGTCATTCCTATAAATAATGTCCTCCAAGTTATCTTATATGAGTGTTTTCTCTTTATGCCAACAATAGTGATCTTTAAGATGTCTTCTCCTTCACCTTAGCTCTGATACCATGTTGAGAAATCGATAGGGGAAACAATTAGGGTGATTTCTCTTTACTTGATAATTTCTTGTGAAGTAATGTTGTCTTCTTTTTACTTTATTATGTTATGTATACCAAACAATTACCAAAAGCTATAAACAATGAAGATAAAAAAGAGAAAATGGACACAAGATGTAGGCTCCAAGCTAGGAAAAAACTCCTCCAAGGGGAAAACCTAGAAACTTATTCTCTTCTTACAGAATCATATCAAATGAGGAATCCAAGATCCAAACAATAAGACCCAAGTTAGCCCTCATTTCAAGCTCTTCCAGCAAGTCAAAGTCACCTCAATTCGAAAACTTCAAAACAACTTCCATCTTCATAATTTTGGCCCCCAGATTCAAAATTTTGGACTTGCAATGGATCTATAACTTCGACCCTACATCATCTTCAAAACTTCGCATGTGTGAGAAATCTAGGCCAAATTTTAGGGCAAAAAGTTTGATTTCCTTCCTTCTTTCTTTCTCTTTCTTTCCAACTCCTTCTTCTTCTTGAATTTTTATCTTATTGTCATCGAGATCGAACTTGCTTGAGTGATGATACAAATGAGGTCGAGATCTATCCATTTATACAGATCTAGGAGGTTGAATCACCCTTTCCAGGGCCAAATTGGTCTTGTTGGTTTTGAGTGAAATAAAATTATTTTCCACTTTATTTTCAAAGTGAAGATGGGACTGGACTCTAATACAATATTTTAACTTGTGACAAATATTCTTTTGACACAATAAGCCCTAAAGGTTTGAAGAACATGCTTGACCTAGATGACCAAATAATTTGAGCATGAAACCCATGCTTGAAAAATACTATTTCTTTTTCATTTTTTGATCTTCACATAAAATATACAATAATATAAGTACAATAGCAATTATGAAGACCAAACCTAGTTACATTTTCTAACAGTTAGTTACCATCACCTTAAATCCACTATGTTCTTCGATTTGTAAAACCCTCTTAGTCATAAGCCTTTCTTTTGTTTGTAAACCCCTCTTATGTTCTTATGTTTGAGTTTCCCTTGTACCAATAAAGAAAAACTCATTTCCCTTGTTCTACACCTATTACCTTGAATGTGATTTCCTTTTATGCTCTAGAGAGTTTTGCGATAGCCCTATCATATTGTGACTCTTCCTCTGAAGTTTCCTCCTCATTACTATTCTCTGAATCAAATTATTGGTCTGATTTTCCTGATGCATATTCTTTAGCAGAAAAGTTCTCTAACTGCTTAGCTTTTGGCTGCAAACTACATTTATGTGAGGGGTTCCATGGTCATCTACAATGGAAACACAATTTATTCCTTATGAGATCATTTAATTTCTCACTATCAAACCTGTTAGAATAATTTCATGGCTATTGCGATTCTCTCTAAAATTATTTTTTGTCTTTATCCCTCTTATGTGGGAACCATTTGAACTGAAAGTTGCTTCTAGAAGTAGAAGCCTCCATATCCCTTTCTTTTTTGATGGCTTCCTCCAAAGTAGGTGGACTGAGGGCCTTAATCTAACCTCTTAAAGGTTCTATCAAACCATTCATGAATAATACCATGAATATTCTTTTTGAAATATCAATGACTAGCACTACAAGGCTGTAAAAATTTGCAAATTAAGTGTCAACTAAACCACATTACTTAAGTTATGCCAACTCTTTGAAATGCAACTCGAAATCCTTATTATCAAATCTCTAGATAAACCTCTCTGTATAGTTTGCTAATGGAGTGATCATCTCATGTCCTATGGTGATCATCACATGATGCCACTGCTCATGTGTTATGCCATCAAGGTGTATAACTACATATTTGTTGGCCTCTTCATTTAGCATTAGATTGATTTGGAAATAAGTATCAACCTTCTAAACCCAAGCTCACGCTAAAGACCTCCCTGAACCATCATAATACTAAAATATTGATAAAGTTAAATCTTTGATTTAACTATTAATTAATAACTTATCATTATTTTATTAAAACTACTAGACTATATAAAATGTTGAGATACTTATCAAAATTGAACCCGACGACAATACAAAAAATAGTAATGGTGCCAATTGACCCAATTGGTGCTCAAAACTAACTTACTAAAAATAGTAAAGATTGGAAAACTATCCCAAAATCATTTCAAAAAAAGGCATCCTACCCATAATCCCAATGAGATCTGAACTAACCATCAAACACTTCCAAACTGGTAAATTAATTTCCTCCAAAGTTCCTTAACCCTAACCCAATAACCTATAGGAACTAATTGATAATTAGAGGTCCACCAACTCCACTGGTTAGGAAAGGAACATTACATATCTACTTCTTGGATTTAATGGCAAAGAATTTGAAAGCAAGAGAGGTAGGCTACTCAAGCAATTTTGGTATTGATTATCGATATGATGTAGACCAATTTATGATCTTAGGAGTTCTATTGAGATGAATGAGTCTTATAAGTGTATCTACCAAGAAGCTTTGATAATATTTGCTAGATTGATACCCTAAAGCAATACATGTCCTTATATTGTGTTATGCATATGTAAACACTTTTTATCCCCCTAGGGTTAAAAAGAACTCCCCGCACGGATAAGCTATTTAAATTCAAAGTGGATGAGCATTCATACATAAAACATAGGAGATGAGTAGAGAATTCAACACAAAAAAACAAATAAGGTGGCCCCCCTACGATGACACTGGAAACTAAATTGAATTGTCGTTTAGTTAGGATCACCAATCCGCTTATGGCCGACCAATTTCTATAAGTGTTTTTTATTTATAATTATTTTATGAGATTTTAATTAATAAATTAAGAGAAACAAAACCTCATATAAATCAATTGATTTATATTGCATAGGTTATTAAAACTTTAATGTTTACCTTTTTGCAGTATTAGTAGAGTGTTAAATTTTTTTCTAACTAAATTATAGTTAAATTAATTGACCTTTTTAATTTATATAATTTTAATAAATAAATAAGATTGTTGCATAGAATTCTTCTTAGATAAAACGTTTTATTCTTAGATTTATTATTCTTCCAAATTTATATAAGATATATAATTGTTATTTTAATTATAAAGAAATTTTCTGGAAGGCTTTTGGGGAATTTTTGGCTAGATGGCCTGTCTCAAAGCAAGATCGACATCTGAAGAGGACACTTTCATAATCGAGTTTTTGGTTCCACACATAGTTTTTGCTTGTTAGGTTTATTTCATCTGGGAATCCGGCGCTGAAGTCCATTTCCACACAAATGCGTGCATAGGTGGTTCTGGAATATTCCTCTGTTTCTAGGCACCTGCAGTAAAGTTTCCCAATTAATTTCCCAAGAAATTTGATGAAGCAAGATCCTATTACTATACTATCGACTGTAATATTCAGAAGAAAAAAAAAATCATAATTTTTCAATAAACCAGTATGAAAAATATTTAATAACAAAACTATACAAACTAACCCAAACTATAACTTGAATCTACACTAGGCACATCATTCAAATAATTCAAATATGCTTTCCCTCATAGATTCTTACCTTCCAATTAAAGCAGAATTATATGACGACACATCAGAAAAATTGAAAAATATAGGTGGACCTTATGTTTATTTCCATTTTTTAATTTTAGTATGCAAAAAGTTAAAGATTAAATTAAAGACTTGACATTTGGAATAAGTTACTTTAGTATCTCAAATTAATGTTAGAATGCCTTTTTTATTTATATATTAAGTCACTCATTTTTTATCAAACATCATAGTTATCAAGATTCAATGTCTCCTTTTACTTATGATTAAATTAGACAAAAAGTGATTTAGACCATTTTGGCTTTAGAAGTACACACTTTCAATCAATCTTTCATTTTCTAAGCACACTCTATCATTATTGGTTGAAGTGTAATTATCATGAAAATATGGTATTTGAAAATAAAGGAGTGTTTTAATTATTATTAAAAAGTGTGTTATAAATTTTTATTGATTGAATATTTAAAAGGAAAATTACAAAGTAGAATATCAAATATTAAATAGACACTTTATCTTTATTATTTTATACCATATAAATAATAAAAAATTAATTTTAGTTTCTCATTATATTAATATATTTTAATAATTAATATATTATTATTAATTAATATATTATTATTGAATTTATTTAAAAATTTAAAATGTTGTTTAAAATCTTATTCTTGTATCTACAGTAGGAAGGTATTTACAAGGATAAAATAGAAGGTATTTACAAGGATACGATTTGAATGGATATTAGAAATTTTAAAGGGTTAATCAATCACTTCTCTACTTAATTTTAATTGATATGGTGAAACATTTTTTTTATATTTATGTATTTAACTACTCTTCTTTACCATGCTTTAACATCTTTATTTCATTTCTTAGATTATGAACACAAGTTTGAATGGTCATGATGACATGGATATAGTTAATACCAGACTCAATAATGTGGTAGATAAATCACGTGTGGTCAATGATGATTGGATGATGAAGTGGGATGGGTCTAATAAATGCTCGATAGTATGCATCCTTTTATAGCTGTTGATTTTGTAAAGTGACCCAAGTCTTTATCGGGGTAATACCAAACTAGGCCTAATGACACTGGAAGCTGTTGTAGTAGCATCAACAACCTCCCTTTTTCTTGTTTTTGGCTATTGTTAAAACCATTAACAATAAGAGAGTCCCCATATTCTTTTGAAATTTGTTTCCTACCCCCTTGAACCTTTTTTGTATTCCTGAGGCACTTTCTACCTTATCATTGCTTTTCCTTTGCCTTCAAAGGTCCTCTTCACAAAGTTTTCCAAGTTTTTGTCCCCAGTGATATATCATAAGGAAATCTTTGCTATGATACATCACTGGGAAAGCCTCATTCGCATCAATATACCATAGGGAATTCCACATTCCTCATGATATGCACACCATTCTTCTTCATAGTTCACTAATGTAGGTTTTAACCCTATACAAAAATTACCTGTATATGAATTCTAAAACACAGAAAATAAACAATGCGAGATCATAACACATAAAACACATATACACAGAGATTTTCCCCTAGATCCCAAAATTGGGACTACCAGCTTGCTTTTTCATTATGTTCCTTTCAATGTTACAATACATATTTAAACATGTCGAAGCATCCAATACCATGGACTGAAAACCATCGCGTCCAAAACCATGGACCGAAAACCATTGTGTCCAAAACCATGTGCGAAAATCATCCAAAAAACCATAGATAAGTTCGCCCAACCCAATATAGGGTCCAAAAACAAAATTTTCCAAGGCGCTGCACCAGACCCCATAAAGGGGGGTTACCTGCATCCCTCAAACCCCCTGTGACCCCCCCGCTACGCAATTGGCACAATGAAGGGGAGCCTCGCCCCCCCTCTAACCCCCCAGTTAACTACATGGGCTAGTCATGGAAAGAATATAACACAACCCAACATTCTCCCACTTGTTGTTTTCTTTCCATAGGGGGCCATAAGAGAGCTTAGTCATTTATCCAAACTTGCAATGCCCATTTTTTCTCTACACCAAGAGAACTTCTCAGAGCTCATAAATTTTGTCAATGCATCTGCAGTATTCTTCAAAGTGTCCACCTTTACCAGCAACAGATTTTTGTCTTCTATCATATCCCTCACAAAGTGATACTAAACATCAATGTGCTTTGTCTTTGAATGATATGTAGGGTTCTTTGCCAAGAAAATTGCACTTTGGCTGTCA